>JAUCNO010000425.1:9962274-10000167 GCA_032353835.1 Enteromius viviparus
TTTTTGCACTTATCCCTTCCGAGCCTTGCCTGTCTGTCCTGACGCACACACGCCAGCGAGCACGAGTGTTTGTGACACACATACTTTAAGTAATGTTCATTATGCACTTAAAACATTTTGCAACTCATATAATTTCTATATTACTACAATTGTATTGCATGCATTATATATTTTTGTATGCATTTATATACACAATTTGTTCTCATGGCAGAGATAATTCTGGGAATGAGCTGAAAATGTGTTTTAGTTTTTAGAAATTTAGTTTTACAATTTTTCCTAGGCCTGCTCTATATTAAAATTGCCATTGTACGCTACAAACACCACAATACTTTTTGTAAAGTCAAGAAAAAACAATACATCTTACCTTGAAAGCATCTATTTGTCTTTGCCCAGAGACTCTGTCCAGAAGCTCACGGGCCACCTGCATCCCAGTGAGAGCAGTGAGCAGCTCCTTACACTGAACACTGTCCGTCTTCAGCCAGCCCAGAAGAGCCAACTGCAACCGGACACAGAGAAACATTAAAACATGCTTGTGTTTCTGTTTTCGTACTAATCAGTTTATATAGGTGTAATAATAAATAGGAATTTAAGACCTGACACCAACCTGCTGAATCAATTGGCTATTTGTCATCCCGTTTGCGTCTGCCATTTGTTTAATCTTTGGTAAACAAACTTAATGCGTATTCTTATTGTACGAGATTATTGTTAACAAGCAAACTATGAACTAAACGCTAATATTTCGTTGTTTGCTTTTTTGACACCACTGACATGGTCTTCCTGTTTATACCGCTTGTTCTTCTTCCTTCATAGAAGTAAGATTTTATTTCGCAACTGCGCCAACTTCTGGACGGGCAAGTCATTACTTCAAATATGTTTTTTCTTTGAATAAAATACTAAACCTCAGTTAACACAAAACTGAATACAATTCCAATACATTAAAGACATAAATAATTATAAATAATAACTAAAATTAAAAATAAATATTCATTTTGGATATGAGAGAGCACGGGGGATTTTAAAGGAATAGTTCACCCTTTAAAATTTGTAAGCAGTCTGTTTTGGGTCACCATTGACTGCCATTGAATTTTTTTTCCCTAATATGAAAGTCAATAGGGACCAAAAAAGCCTGGTTATAAACGTTTTATAAACGATGACAGAATTTTCATTTTGGGTGCACTATTCACAACTGTGCACAAATCATATGTAGAAAACAATTGACCATGATGTCATTAACCATCAAAATTGTAACATTTCATATCTAAGATTTTACATTCTAGTCCTCATGTTTCTGGTTTGAAACAAAATATGAAGATGAGTAGATCTGGGTGAAAATAACATTTTTGCTTTGGGGTATAACTATAAATTCAACTAAAATTGTATTAGAACTTTTCTAATCTGTTTTTTACAGAACTGGATTGCAGCACTAAGACCAATCATTGTTTAGACATCACAATATTTTATATACAATATTGTTTTATTGAACCCATGAACAGAGCACAACTGGTAACATCAACAATAATTTCAACAGGACAGAGGCACTATAGCAAAAATAAAAAAAAGTCAAAATTGTGTTGAATCATTTCAGAAGTTTAGTGCCAACAGACAAAACATTTCAATATATTAATCCTAACACTACAAAATACATCTAGCAGACACACTTCAAACATGACAATACTCATATAGCAGCAAAAAATATGGGTCTGCATAGCATTTAAAACTTCAGTGGGTTCATCTTTTTCTAGCTTTAACTCCCAAAACACTTCAAGTTTCCCTGAGAAGGGAGAACGTTTTATTGGTCTTTCCATTTTAATAACTGAAGCCATGGAGGTGATTTCCCAAAAAAAAACAATATGTATTTGTGAGCTTTTGTTCTTTGCAAGACACATTCTGTAAAATATGGGAATACAGTAATGATTATATACAGTAGGTTGCTATGAACTGTCCTCTTTAGACTTGCTGAATGTCCCAAGCTGTTTAGTGTTTACATCTTTAAGCAGTTCTAGTTGGCGTTGGCCTCGCCGATAAAGATATTCTATGTACATGACGTCAGTCTTCTTGATGGCAGCATTAACACGGAATTCATCTCGTATTCTCGGTATGAAGCCCGGCTTGTCCTGAGCTGCACGCAGAAACTGCCTATACAGGGATAAGACCTGTTTCTGGAGCTTGCTATGGCGTGCCATAGTGTGCTGGATCATAAACTCACAGCAGTCTCGACGGGAATGACATTGATTACCTCAGCCTGCGAAGGAACATAATGCAATAAATGCTCTGAATGATGAGTTTCATAAAAACATAAATTTAAATCATTAATTTTTTTAATTGATATCCATGTATCATTCAAATGATGTTTACATTTTACATGTATTTTTATCAGAATAATTTTCATATGCATTTTATTCAACTGTAACGTCAACAATCACCAATTTTTAAAATTGTTTTTATTCAGTGTTTTGATTTCTGTTCTTGTTTAGATATTAGTGCATATTTAATTAGATAATTCCTTATTTGCATAGTTGAACATAATACTTCAGAAAATGTGTAATACAAAGCAACTGGCTAAATGCACTTGATCAATAAACTGTGTAAGTATGATATATTCAATGTATGCATTCATATAATTGTTTTATCTAAATCCTAAATTGTTATGTTGTGCGAGACGATTTTAGCAAACACAAACATTTTCTATGTAGCCTTGGAAAAACTGATTTTTAAAATAGTTTGGGATTTACAGCAAACCACGTTACTGGACACCGACACAACTTCACGTCAAAGTAACGTCATATGAACAGACTGAAAAATAATGACAGCAACTCCCTACCTTGTTATTTACGACACGTGATGTCATTGGTAATTTTTATAACAGCCAGACTCATCGAAGCCGTTTATTATTTATCGTAAGTTATAAAACGTCTTGACAGTGACTGCACAATCATATATAACCTGTAACTGTAGTTCCCGACGTGACCTGCGCTGCGTGTTTTCTAAGTGGCGTGATGACGTGCGTCCTGAAATACTATAAACGCCGGATACACTGCCCCCTAGCGTACAGGCTGTATAGCGACACACAACACGAGGCCGACAAGATTCAATGATTCATGATTCTTTATTCAGACATCGATTAGAGATCCGTCCATATTATATCTGCAACTGAAAAAACTTGGGAAAAAACAGTATAAAACATAAAACAGAGATAATAACAAAGTCATTGGTGCAGGTCTCGTGTTTTCTCACGAGTTCATAAATCAAGTTTTCAAGGTCAAGTTTAAGTCTACATTACATCTTATTGTTTAGAATCCGTGTTAAGTTTTAAATCATTTTTTTTGTTTAGTACAATTTACATATTTTTTAATTACAAGTTAATTAAATACTTTATATTTAAATAAAGTATATCGAGTTTCAAATGACAAAGGACATATTTTATGCAATTAACTGTATCCACTACAAGAGATATCTTATTTTTCTGTAATGCCCACTGAGAAATTAGAATTCATTTTCATGGGTTTTTATCTAAAAATTGTTGCATTTTTTTGGGACAAAAAACTTGGAAAAACTCCTAAGTCATTTGCTTATCAGTCTAGTCAAGTCAGAATTTTTTGCCATTCAAGTGTGCGTTCTGATCTCTGTTAGAAAATTATATTATATATACTAACATATGATTGAACATTTAGCAAATAGAGATCACAGACTGCTTACTTGACAAAATTATTGTGAGATTAAATGTTCTTATCAGAACTGTTGTAGCATTATAGTGCTTGAGAGTGGTGCATAGTTTAATAATCTCTTACACAGCATCAGGTTCACATCCATTCCTGAGCTTGAAGTATCTACTTTGCATTCTATTGATTTTATTGCACAGTTAATAAATAGATTACTGAACATGTAAACCTTTTTGGCACAGATAATAATATTATTTGTCTATACAGTGCATTACTAGATAGCACAACTATCTGAAGGCACGATACCGATTGACTAACATGTCAGAAAGTCCAACGGTAAGCATATGTCTGGATACAGAATGGCAGCCTGAGAGTATACAGTACGTTACGTATCTCTGAGAACAGTCACTGATATCAGATATCCTAAAGCAGTGCAGCTGAGGTATAAAGCGATCCACGACGGATGTGGTTGGATGCAATATTATAGCACCCTAGAGCCGCAGATACTCAGCCAGGAAGACCACAAGGACTTTGGTGAGATTCTCTACAGTGTGACTGTGAACCTTGTCCGCTGTGTCCTCCATGGTGTGCAGAAAGGAAGGGAATGGTGTAGCGATTACGTGCAGCACTGGAACTCCTGCAGTCAGTGAAGAAACAAAGAACAAATCAGAATATGATTAGGAACGGCGATATGTGTATATGCAGATATTTCTGCTTGTCAAAGTAATCTATAGTCTCACCTCTCTCAAGGAAAGGAGTATGATCATCTTGAACTGGCCCCATATTCACATCCTTAATGAAATAGGTCTGCTCTTTGGGATGGGAAGACAGGAGCCCCAAATCATGAAGTTTCTTCTCTTAAAAAAGCAGATATGTAAATCGAGGAATCAGTGGGTGGATATAAACTACCTATTACTGGGTCTATGTTTAAACCTTATTATTATCATTTTTATAACCGGATTATAATTTATTATCATTTCAAGTTGTGTTACATATTGCTAACTAATCACTGAACTTCACTGATATTGTTTTTCTTATTGTTAAATAAGTCAATCAGTCAGCTGTTTCTTCACAAAGTCAGAATACTGGAGCCTCTCCTCCACTGGCGTCCAATAAAAAACTAGCACAAATAATATAATTAATTTATAAATCATAATCTGCCAAATTGTCTAGTGATTTCCGACCGCATTTGGCAGGTGTTCATTTGAAGCGCTGCATATAATGTACACATAGATCACTCGATAAATGATACTTCCTTTTACAGTAAGTGGTTTATAGTGTGTCTAGTCTAAATTAAGCTACTGTAGATCAAACATTAGTTTAAGAGTCTTTATGGCCATTAATGATTAACCAGGATACCATAGTATGGAAAGTCAAATCAGTCTCACCAGCAGCGATAAGGCGGTCAAACCAGCGAGCTGTGTTCTCAAAGTGATTCACAAACATGGGTTCAGGGGCACCAATAAGATCCAAAAGAACAAGGAGATCCTGCAAATATCACATATTTATGATTTATAAATACTTAAAGGGATTGAAAAACATATGTTAATCCAAAGCTGTTTGACTTTCTGTAGAATATAATAGACATTTTGAAGAATGCTTTGAATTATATAGTTAAAGTCCATTTTGGACCCCATTGATTTCCACTGTATGGACATTTCATTAGTGGCATGAGGTTATTAAATGATGACAAAATTTACATTTTTGGGTGAACTCTCTCTTTGCATTAATGCACACCCACACACACACACACACACACAACATCCCTGACTTACCACGGCATTCAGCAGTGTGGTTTGTTCAGAACCTGGAGGGTGAGGAACGCGGGACATAGAGTCTGCAAGGTGCCGTGAACCATATAGCGAGTCTGCCTGGGACCACTGCTCGAAAGCTTCTCCTCCATCGAAGAACACCAACTGCAGCGTCACCCTCGACATTTTCTGAAGAAAAAACAGAATGTGAAAAGTCATTCAAATCCCCCCAAAATCAATCATGATTCCAATCCCAGAGGATTCTGTTTACCACGGATTTAGATTCATTTAAAACAATAGCAATCTTCCTACCACCTGGCCTGCACAGGAAGATGCTCCATTCTGTGCAAAAGAAATAAAATCAATCGCATGTCCTCAAGGATGAGTATTCTACCGCTGCTACTGTATGTAGGTTGTTAGGATCTTCTCTTCTTATCTAAACCCCTTCCAGTCATGCAGTGTTTCGTAGCTCTTGGCTCTATTACAAGTTAAACAACAGAACTGACTTCTACAGCACTGCGGCTTTTCACAAGTGTGAAAAAAGCTTAAATGACCTCCTCAGAGACATGAGCCGCTCTCTTCATCTCAGAACAGCGTGTATTTATGAGCTGGTGGTGCTATATGTCTCCAAATTTAGTTGGTAAACGAATGACCTCTGAAAACAGTTTTGAGATTCAGATGTAACACTTTCTCTTACCAGCTGCTTGTGCTTTTTGAGGTGTGGATCCAAAGCGGTGACCAGTTCCAGCATCATAGCGCAAGGCACGGCTGAATCACTGGCGCCCACAAACACCTTCTGTGGGTCGCTAGGGTCTGAAGGTATAAATTTGGAATCGTAGTGACAAGCCAGAAGCAGTCGGCGAGGAGCCATTGGGTCCAACACGGCCAGGACATTAGAGAAGCTAACAGGGCCACGAGGGGTTTCGGAGATGAAGGAGTCTACTTCTACAGACCAGTCGGCCGAAAGAGAATGCAGTTGAGAAAAGATGTGCTAGGATCACAGAATAAATAAGACATCAGATTAGAGCATATTTAGTAAGATTAGTTAGATTTAACTGAACTAATATCCAGTCTAAAAATTGAACGTGTCTCACTTTTCGAACGGCCCTACTCCCACGGCTTCCTGGCTGGCGTTCAGTGAGAATGGGACGCAGCTGGGAATACCACAGTCTTTGCCAATTCACATGTGAGACGAGCCACTTCACTTGGGCAACAGTGGGTTTGCCTGGCTGGTGACTCAGCTATGAAAGATTGTGATAACCAAATAAAATGTATCTATATTATTAAAAATAAAGGTCACTAATAGAGATGCTATAGAAAAATCATTTTTGGTTCCTCGAAGAGCCTACAGTGGTGGTCAAAATTATTAAAACACTGGTATTTTCACCAGCTAAAAAATGGTTCTAAGTCTGTTATTTGCTGTACTGTGTAAGTAGGAAATATCAGTTTACATTTCCAAACATTCGTTTTCCCATTAATTGTACGAATTCAGTAAGGTTTTTGTTTGCACAAGGAGTCTAACAACAGCCAGTGCTCCACACAGAGATCTGATCTCATCATCATTATCCAGTCTGTCTGGGATGACATGATGAAACAGAACAAACTGAGACTAAATCCAGAAGAACTGTGGCTACGTCTCCAAGATGCTTTAAGAAAAGCTACAGTAATGGTAAAAGTTTTAGGCACTTGTGTAAAAATGTTGTAAAATAAGGATTGGCAAAAATAATGTCATATAAATATATTTTCTAATTATTTTATTTTAGAACCTTTTGTGGAATAGAAAGGTTCCACGGATATTAAATGTTTTTTTCATGAAACCTAATGAAAATTACTAGTTTTAAGACTGTAAGACTTGCTAGTATAACTGTGAACCAAAAAAAAACAGCTGAGTCTACAATATTTTTGTTTGTTTTATTGGAATATTGTAGCTGGCCAAACAACTCAGGACCATCTTAGACTAATGTTGCATAATGCTTGAATCAGCTAAAAAAAAGGGCGGTTATGTTCTAAAACACAGCTACAAATGACTGAAAAGTACACGGTAAACTAAAAGACATTAAAACCAAATGCCTTACCTTGTCTTTGAATAAGTCAAGAGGTTTAGGAGATAAATCATACTCTAGGGTTTGGTGATTAGATAGTGATGCTGCCAGTGTTAATGTCATCGCCACCAGCAGGCACAAGCACAGAAGCAGTATTCGCACGCGGCACATGGGTGAGTGGTCACAGCGCGCGACGGAACACTTCCACCTGACGGTCGCCGCTTTGTACCGTATGCTGTTCATCTTGTGTTTTCGAGAGATGCCAAATTAGGATTAAACCTGCATGGAAAGTAAATACAATACGCAGTAAAAAATCACAAACCTGACTTATTGTCATTGTTACAATCTGGTGCATTTTTTCTGCTAAACTAGAACACTTATATGCAACAGAATAAGTAATACAATATTATATTGATAAAAAAAATGAACAACACAGGACTGATTCATGCAAACAGCAAAATTAAATGGCGAAGAACTAAACTTGTTAGTTCCCATAAAAGAAGCAGATTCACAAAGCAGGTTTTGCCTGTCAGACACACTCACCAGCAGCAGTCCGGGACTGGCATAGGCGCACCGCTGCTCTATTAAACAAACGAACAGAAATGACCAGCTCATGGTGCTGATCGACGAGAGGATTGAGTCTAGGGAACATTCGTCACATTCGCCGCTCTCTTTCGTCCTTGACATGCATCTCGACGATGCAGCCTGTAAATAATCGTATTCTCAGTTCTGCAGTCGATGTTATTGAGACAGAACAGGACAGCGATCTGCGCAGCTCACTCTGGCGGGTCCTTTCTGTACTCCTACTTTGGGCAGTATTACAGGACAATATATATGACATATATTTCATATTCACATGCATTTGAACATAACTGTACGGAATGCTACTGTATATGCAGTCAGCATTTAATAAAAAGTTTAAAATGGTTAGAAATGTAATTACATTAATAGAGATCAAACTGAAAAAGTTGATTTTGGCAGACACCTATTTTATTTTTTATTAACTTTTGCTCGTTATCTGATGCAGTGCACTCCTAGTGTCAGCAATGGGAATTTCAGCAATTTCAAACAGGTTTCCGTAATATTTTACTGTAATGTAACTATTGTAATCATAACTATTATGTCGATGGATCAAAGAACTTGATGGGATGGATTCCTCGCGGAGATAGCCACGCCTCCAAGTCACATCATTGGTTGGGAAATGTTGCTAGTCATGCAAGTCTTCTTAATTTTCAAACAGCGGTAGGGAGACAATGTTTTAAAATCTTCAAAAATCTGCATACATATAGATCACTTGAAACTGAAGAAAGTTTTTTAGTAGTAAATAAAATATAAGTTTTAAAACGTGCATGGACAAACACCCCGGTAACCACGCGGTCACGCGGTCCGTATAAAGGACCTACGAGGAAAAGCTGATGCCTATCATTATCCAATCAGCATCAGACTTGAAGCTGATTGGCTCTTTTCTTGTCCAATGTCATTCTTAGAAGTTCTGAGTTGGAGGAGATTTAATTTACTTGAATAGCCGCATAATATTGTCCATTCCATAGAGAATACTTCAGGTAAGCTAACTATACATACACAGGAAAATATGCATGCATTTAAAAAGTAAAGTTTAACATAAAACTTTAAACAAAATTGACATATTAGTTATCAAACAAGTATGCGAAGCTGTTTACACACCAGCGTAATTACGTCCCATAAATTTAAATAATATGAAATCGAATAGTGCGCGAAATTATTAGTACTCACAAAATGAAATGCTGTTGTTTACAATGTATAATACGCGTGTTGTATGTGTGTTTGTTACTCTAGGTGTTAAAATATACAAACATTATAAAATGAATGCTATTTGCTACATAGTATGACTAATGCATATAGTTATAACATAACTATATATAATAATTTATATATCAATTATAATTTATTTAAAACATACTTTATGTATCCACAGGACACCCTAAAAACATGATGCAGTGCTTTGAGTTAAACCAGACTTGCATCCATAGTCTGAGGAATCACACTCACCTTCTATCTGAAATCAATGAGAGAAGTCAGCTGCTTTATTATTTATACTTAATCCATGTTTTGTATGCATATGATTTAAAATATGGAAGGGAGCATGTGATATATACTAAAATATATGGCTTGTGTTTGTGTCTGCAGAATCAGAGTCGGAAATGGAAGACACACCATTATCTTGCACACCACCACAATTCCTAAAAGCCAAGAACATGTACACCTACAGTCGCATAAACAAGTATACAGGTGAAGTTTTTGTATGTAAAGAAAAATAAAATAAATAGGTATTTGTATTCACTTACACTATTGTATTTATACATTTATAAACAGTACGAATAAATGACAAAAAGGAGGACCCACAGAGCAAAAACTCTCAGCGATTTATCATAAATGCTGTGGAGGAGCAAGAACACAAGCTTGTGTGTGACAGACAGAGCAGTTTGTCAGAAGTCCAAACTGCGGAGGAGAAAGACCTGTGGCCTGTTGATGATAGCGAGCCATCACAAAGCTCTATAGACTCCAGCTCTACAGCTTCCTCTTTCAATACAGGTGAAAAATCTTGTGTTAGATATCAATTAAATCCACATTCTGAAACTTAAAGGATACTCAGGGTTATTTTTGTTATCAGGGAGCACTGATGATGCATCTAGCTGTAGTTTCTGTGAAGACCAGACAGGAAGTGTAGATGGAAGCCCAGGGAGAAATATACTGGATACGCCTCCATCCGGGTTTGTATATTGGATATGTCATTCATGTTTATGAATAGAGAGATAACAGCTTTGAAAGATACATGTGTGCAAACTTGTAACTCATTTTTATGTTTTGCTATATCTTCAGATCAGGAATCCTTCTAAAAGACCCCATGCTTGGAGCTTTTCCGGCTGCATGGAAGAAACATGTTCCTTTCAGCCCTATGCTACCAAAAACACCAGTGCTGCCTTTGCGTCCACCTCTGTGGGAGGCAGAGAGCCTGACCCTCAACCCATCTCTGCTCATATCACCTTCTCAAGGCCTGAGTCGCTCTCTCTATCCAGAAGGACGAGAGGCACTAAAAAGTAAAGATAATTCAAACAGGACTATGCATACTGTATAGTACTTAATTAATTCTGTATTAATTATAGACTAGCAAGTATACTACAATCCCAGTAAAAAGATACAAAAGCTGTCACTTCAAACATTTGTACATCATTTCCTCTTAAAAAGTGCATTACATATTAATACATCAAGTGTACATATTTGCATTGGTACATATTGGTGCCTTATGAAAGGGTACTGCCCACCTGACAGCATGTGTGTATTAAATAGCATTAGTTGTTTAATGAATAATGTATTGTTGAAACCTTTAGGCAACAATCTGTTTGGATCCAAATGTGCACATTACTGACCGTGTGAAATTACAAACAAGACAGTGTGTTGCTGTAATGCTGACTGAACAATATTTTTTCACCCTAACAGCATTATTCGAGGACGTGTGGGTCACCCCAGAATCTACCGTCTTAAAAAGTCCCAGTTTGCCTGGCAGCTTTGGAAATGAATCAGTAGGCCACATTTTGTGATTGTTTTTTACCTGCGTATACAGATCACAATTAAAATCTGGGATTTACCCCCAGAGACCCGGCAAAACAGTTTGTGTATAGCAATAAAACAATACTTTCACTAAATTAGTGTTTCTACACAGTGTCTAGGGATGAATATGAGGCTTATATGCCCCTTTTGTAGCAAAAATACATGCTGTGCATGAGTCTTCAAACTTTTGGATACTGTTCTCAAACAATGGAGCGCGTTCAAAGAATTGTAAAATTGATTTATTTTATTTTTTCACTGTTTCGTTATTGTCTCATTGATATAACAGTACCGATGACAATACTCCAATTAAAACATTATATTTAACATTTGTCTTGATAAGAATATTTGCATTTAAATAGACAAATGGTGTTTCTTGACTGTATCTTTACTGGTACATTTTCACAATTTACAACTTTGAAACTATTAAAAATTGTGAAATTTTGCTACCCTAAATGCAAACCAGCATTTCAATTCCAAATTATAATCCAATGTAATTTCTGTCTAAAAAAAAAGGTTTCGTAAAGACATTTTTAAGAGTGAATATATAATACATCATGAATATGCTTGGGTCATTTCAAAAATGTAAAACCAAAAAACATAATAATGTAAAATTAATTGAAGAATCTGCAAACAAGCAAGAGATTTTTTAATGTATCTTCTCTGTTCTTCAAATTGGCAGATTGTCTTGAGTGCTGGAAGTAGCAGCAATCTGTCCTTCAAGAGCGAGGAAGAGAACAACAGCTATGAAGATGAGACCCCAAAACTCATTCCTCTGAAGAGATCAAGAAAAGTCTGTTCACACAGGCACACTTCAAGAAGAGGACGTGTTGCAACACAGCAAAACCCCAAGAAGAAATGTGTGAACGGCTTCATTATGTTCTGCCGAATTAACAGAAAGTTATATATCAGGTATGTATGAGTATTATTTTTCAATGATAAAACAACTATTAGATCCATTTAAATACATAATGGCAGACATTTGATATTATTTGGGAACAGATCCTATCCTGGCATCTCATCCACTATGGTCACCAAAGAGTTAGCCAGTCTATGGCACATCTTGCCCAAGAAGGAGAGGCGTTTGTACTGGTAGGAATTCTCCAAACTTCATTCAGGCTTGTCTGTTGCAATGCAACTTCATATAAAACTTTCTCCGTTTTTAGCTTGAAAGCCTGGAGCTTCAGTTGCCAACAGAACCGCAATGTACGTGCTCAAAAACACGAGGCAGAAATGAAGGCAGAACGCCTTGTGCTCAGTCCACTGCACATGTTACTGGCGTACAGAGACAAGCATGCAGCTGTCAAATGAAGGTCTTCACATCTCGATTACAAACTGCACTGAGAATACGCTTGAAGAAAAGCAAGCCGAATAGACTGCATTGTATAGTTCAGTACAGTTTTATTAAGGTTAATCACTGTTGTGATTTAACACAATTGCATCTCAGGGATTTTAAAATAACTTATTGTGTTTTATGTATATTTTGTATTGTTCTACTGATTTTATCATCATAGAGCATATTTACATTTTCAGTGTTTTAATATATGTATAGGGTTGTCAACATTTTTCATAGTGACTTTACATTGTTAGATTAAACATTTAAACTTTTTATAACTTATTTATAACACATGGCAATTGTTAAGTATCTATCTTCATATATTTATATATTTATTATAATGTTTATGTCAAGCTGTTTTATAGGGGAGGAACTCAAATATGTTTCCCAAGAGAGTTACCAACCTCATGAAAGTTGTTCTGGTTTGTGCTGTTAATAAACCGCGAATGAGTTCAGTTTGTTTGGGTGTTCAAGCTTGCATGAAACCTGCACCAGTGAAAAATCTCAAAAGAACTTGAACGTTGTCATTTTTAAGTTGCTTCATACATTAATACATAACCTCAAATGTGTTTGTTCAGTCTCCGATGGCTTCATGTATCACATCTTCACGTTTAGATCCATTTTTTAGATGTTTACCTCCCAAATCAGTGCAAAAAAAGAATATCTAGACTTGTAGTCCCTGCATTACTCCATCTCTCCAGGTGTCGTGTTTAAAATGTTGCTGATTCTGTGTAGTTGGGCAACTGCACAAAGGGACTCTTCTCTCAGATGCTGGTTGCTAATGCGAAGCTTCAACACCTCCGCCAGAAGAGCCACCTTGTCTCTCTTCTCCTGAATCAGAGGGCAAAGGAACACATGGCGCTCGTGAGAGTGTTTGTCCTCTATGAGGGCATACAGTACACTCATTTATTAACTGCTAAATGAGCCTCACCTTCAGCAGATCACTACCCAGTCGCCTGAGCATCCCTTCCAGGTGAGAGAGTTGGTCAGGAAAGTCAATGAATACATCACTGCTAAAAATAACCATGCAAGGCAATTAAAATTCATACACTTTTAAAAATAAAGCTTTTCATAGTAACGCCAAACCATTTTAGTTTCAAAAATGTATTTTCAGTGAACAGAACATTTTTTAACCATCTAAAGAACCTTTTTTTCTATTAAAATAAACCTGGAATGGCACGGTTGCAAGGTTCTCTATGGAACTATAGATAAAGAACCTTTATTTTTTACAGTGTATGTTTTAAAGTGTGTTTCCTCAAATAATAAACTTAGCAACAGTTTCAAAATTGCAATGTTTAATCTAAAAACAGTATTAAATTAATAAAAATACAGCCAGCTTACTCCATATCTTCTCCACTGCAGTAGGTACTGGATTGGTGGATCTTGTAGGTTCCATTGGATGGTGTGTCTGGTCTGCTTGATACAGGACTCATTTCTGACAAAAGGGTTGCCATCCTTTGTGCTGGAAATATATTGTAACCATGGCATTAACCATTTTTATTCATAAGCCATTGAATTAAACTAATTGTAAAGCCAGCTATTTATTAGTGACTGTATGATTCCTTCATTCATTCATTTAAAAATAAACATGTAGCCTGCAAATCATTAAACCACTGTTTAATTCTGATTCATTCAGGAAAGGAACACCACAGCTGCGTGCTACGTGTACTATGTTTGCTGACATCTAGCAATTTGGGTTCTAAAAATGTATGTTATTCAACATTACAGTTCATTTATTGTTTTCTGAACTGTTGCATTTCCATAACATCACAATTTAATATAAATATAACTGAATACATTCACAAAAAATGACAACTGCCTTGGGTGTGTTGCAAAAATGGCTAATTACAGTGACATCAGCTCTAAATAAAAAGCTACCGTATTGCAGATGCCACTTATACATTTGCCTTTGTCAAAATCATCAGGACCACAGTATATGAACAACCTTAAATTAACATATTTGTCCGATGATACTTACTCTCATATTCTTGGGCAGCTTGAACTAAACTATTCCAGTCAAGATCACAGGCTGCGTTTGGCAGGGGCATGAGTTCAGGATCAGCATGTTGGTCTCTGTCCCAAAGGTCAGATTCAGCTTGCTCAGGCAATGCTACACATTGTAGGAAAAGACAACCAGTGAGTGCCAAATGTGTACTAAAAACATCCCAAATCTCTGTGAGTCAAGGTAATACCAGTTGAAATGCAACCATTATAATATATTTAACAAAGTAAAGCCTCATAAAAGGAATAGCTCTTGCCTGTTGGACGTGTTTGCAGGTGGAGATGGATGGGTGTGAGTGGGGGAGAGTCTGGGTTAGTTTGACTGAATAACGGCGAACTTGCGCATGAACTCGACATTTGCAAACTGCTGCAAAGCCCCGCCTCTTTTTGATGAGGCGATGACTAGAAAGAGACACAACACAACATGGCAACACTGCTCACATACCAATACTCAGAAAAACAATACCTGCTTTTTCACATTATTGTCCTAAGCTGTCAGGTTGTTTAGGGTCATATGCTTGAATGTGAGCCAAATAAATCACATACTGAATCACCCTGAGCGCTGTCCTCTGTGTCATCCATCACAATGAGTTTTTTCAATTCCTCCACCACTGTGCTCTTGCGAACGAGCCGCGGGGAACATGCTGCTCGCAGTGATGCAATCACCCGAGGCTGACCAAACACATTCCTTGAGTTCACATCCACCTGACTGAAAAATATGTTAAACCACCGCAAAACAAACGACCAACAAAATTAGTTTCAGATGATTTATCGGTTTTTGACTTTACAAAATGCAGCTCAAGTTTTCTGACTGTTAAAATCATCCATGTGACATCAGTTTTTCAACCATGAACCTGTAAGAAAACTTCATAAAATCATAAAATTATGTCACATGGACTTTTTTATGGGCTTTGAGCATGTTATTGCTGTTTATCTTAATTTGTGTTCTGATGAACCTCTCGTGGAACATGAAAGTAATTAATGACAGAATTTATATTTATAGGTGAACAATATCTTTAAATGCATTATTATTTGCAACACTACTACACAAGACTATTAGCTAGTATTATAATAAATAGTACATTAAAAATAATACGAACACCCTTTAAAGATTTGCTTACCTTTCTACATGGTTGTGCTTAGTGTTTCTGACATCACTGGTTTCTCTATGTTGTGTGTACTGTGTCTTTTGTTTTGGGTTGCAGTCATGTTTAGCTTGGCTGGCTTTAAGTTGACATGACCGACCAGGGTCACCCTGAGATGGGTTATTATCAGCGTCAACACTCCAGGTAAATCTCTCATGACTTGCCTTTTCCAGTTTTGGACAAAGTGTTGCAGGCTGGTCTGCTCTAAACTGGCGTTCAGGGAACAGATGTATTGTGTTAATAGAAAGACGATCCTTGGTAGAAATTTCCTCAGTGAATAAATTCTGACTCTGACTCCAGACGGGTTGGTCATTTCTAAGAGGTTTCCTATTGGGTTTCTGCAGACTGAACAAACTGAGGTCCTGGTGCTTGATGAGACGTTCCTCTCTTGGCTGGAGTTGGCTGAAGTGCTCTTTGTCAGGTTGATTTAAGGTCAGCGAAGTTTGAGAAACCACAGCTCTCATCAAAGGTGGCTTTTCCACCACAAAAGTTTTAACTTTTTGTGGTTTGGAACACAAAGGGCTGGCAGAAATAAAACACAAAGACCACAGACACACACATATCGTAGACACATAAAAACAAAGAATAAAGTAAGCGGTCCATATGTTGCAAAAGGAGATACACTGTAAGCATAAAGACAGACCCATTTTAAAATCATGAAAAGTCATTTCATTCCATTTTGAATGTCCTTTTTTCTTTGTGGTGTTGGTAATTTCCAGCAATACAGCAAATCGGACTCTGAAAATGTAGGGTCAGAGAACTCTAATGCAATGTGGTGGGAATGTCCCAATTCTTTACTGATGTCCCACCCCTCCCCGTGGGATCTCATGGGTGGGAGAGAAAGGAGGGGCACAATAATATTACAAGTACTAAATCCTGGCTGAAAAGCAATTGTGGGTCATCATGTAAATTCAACATAAATTGAACATACTGTTCATTATGACATGATTTATGCATCTCACCTGGTTTCAAAAACAGCCGTTTTGGAGCACGGAAGAGGCAAAGAGAGAGCAAAGAACTCCTTCAAGTTGTTTGTAGAAGAAGATCCTTTTAAAGACGTTTTTGTGGACTGTGCAGCATCACAGTGTTTTGATCGTGGGATTTTTGGACTGTAGAAGCCCGGCTGTGTCAGCGGGTGCAGCTTACGTCTGCTCCTGGGGGACTCAGCAATGTTCTTGGCATCTCTACCATTTAAGCAGAAGTCATTAGCATAGGGTGAAAAAGCACTTGATTCTCTATTTGGCTGGAGAAAATGCGCCTACAAAACAAAAAGAATGATAAATTGTCATGATTGAATTAACTGATTGTTACTTATCTTTCAAATGCAGTTTCCTTTAATTGTCAAGAGCCAAAAGCAATGGTAAGCAGTAACGAAGTACTGTAGTTCCACTTCATGTACGTTTTTCAAGTAGGCTATCTTTACCAAATTTACATTTTTAGGAGAAGTTAACTTCTATGGACAAACTACTTTTAATACACAGCATTTCAGAAAAACATACAATTTATTGTTTATTTTAAAATTCAAGACCTAAACTCTAGCTCTGTGGCCTATTCTAATTATTGTATTGATAATGTCAATTAAAGTGCTGATTGCTTGGGAAACATTAAAACAAATGATAAATATAACCCAGTGCCTAAATTCTAGCCTAAATCCTTGTAGATAGTGATTGCTACAATAATATCAGTCCTTATTTTGCTTCGAAAAGAATCAATAAAGCATGATTGGCTTGACTAATGAAATTGGCTATGGTACAGGTTTGTGGGAGGAGGGGTGGTCAAATCCTTAGGGAAAGGTTCATAAAACACTCATACTTGGAGATGTTTGTTTTCAATCAATCGTTTCAATTCACAAATTGCATTGCATGATTAATTTGCGATTTTGATTAATCCAATAGTAGCACTTAAAAAAGCTCTAATCTACAGAAGAGTACAGTAGACGTTATACTCTCATCCTTTTAAGCAGATATTATGAGAAAGGTATAGAGTACACAAAATAAAATAAAATAAAATAAAAATACAGTCTTACTCTTGGCAAGCTGTTGTAATGCACTCGCTGCTGGTGCTGCAAACCTTCCCTTTGGCCTCTTCTTTCCCTGCCAAGCAATGAACGAGTGGCTGTTACCATATGCCATTCTCCTTCTGAAATATATGATAACATTTCAGAGGCAAATTACATTAAGTGAAATGAAATACAGTTTGAATGCTATCACAAAAACGTATGTCAACAAAAGCATGCAAAACCTGATATCAGACCTGTCTGGTCTTTAGTTCTGGAGGGGTTTAATCGTGTGTACTCCACATGCTCATTTGAAGGCCAGTCTAGGCTGTCTTGCACGGATGAGCTACAGTATGAATGATCATAAAAACTAAAAAAGATGGTCATTTTCACCAGGACAAAGTGAAATGGTTATCGTATATTGTAAAAGAATACATCTCACCTCACAGGGCTAGATTGCCTGAAGCGTAGAGCTGGTGTCTGTGGAGGAGTTGTAGCGTAATCCAAGTCCCAAAACAATGCAGCCATCTTTCCTGGATTCCAAGTTTTTCTGAATATCCTTATACATGAAACCAAGAAATACGCATGATAGCATACAAATGTTAAGTCATCTGAAATGTGTTAGTGGTTTTGGAAGACCAAATGATGGTACAGACTGCTCCAATTCAACTGAGCTTGTGGAGAAAGCAGGGGAAGAGCTGTGTGGGTTCTTCAGCAGCTGAATGGAACAGAGGATGGGATTGTGTTGTCTGGTCTGTTGGCTGTTGTTAGTGCTGTGCTTGTTTGCTCCAGGCAACATGATGCTGTTTTGTGAACTGCAATATACTAAAATTGAAAGATTAACATTCTGTATGTGGCTTACAGAATAGTAGCTACAAATCTGGAACATGTGTTTATAAATAAATGAATGATGTCTGCTCAATCTTAACTCCATGTTGTAACTGAAGGGAAACATATAAATACTAACAAATTTTGAAATCAATCTTCTCCAAGCTGCTTTTAAGGTTTGCCGGGGATCCTGGAGTCTATCCCAGCATTCACATTGGTAGGGAAAAAAAAGTCAACAATCTTGACTTTACTGATATTTGTAACTTAAAAATGTGTTTCCTAAAGGAAATAAAGCCTTCATCTGTCATTTTCATTTTAAAAAGAAATTGCTGATATTTTAGAAATGGCTCTAGACTGGTTATGTCTCCTCAGAATGTCCCATTGTTTGTACATTATATTCCAAGTTTTGTGAAGTTTGGATGTTGCTTTCATAAGATACGGGCTATTTAGTCACTATATTAAACAAAAGGAGGTAAACAAAAGGAATAAATAAATAATAATAATAATAATCAGATCAATGTATATCATTTACAAATTAGTATACTTTCTTAATTTGCAGAACGTAAAATAAGGTTTTTTTTTAACAAGGATCTTTTTTTGCCAAAGGCCAATGCTGTTTTTGATCACAACCCCACCATTTATTTTCATTATCTTTATTTGCGAATTTTTTGTAAATCGTTCTCATTAAAATTCCAACTGAATATTATGTAACGTTACACTAACTAACGTTGTTGGTATTAGAGCCGAGATTAATTTTGTTTATACTGAACAGCCAGTGTCTTACTTTCTGATGAAATTAATACATTTTTAAGAATTTCACATAGGTTTTAAAGATAAATAGAAAGGCTTCAGTTTTATTCCCTTACTTTCTCCCAATAGTCTGTGGAGGAAGTTATGTAAAGTTTTAACGGGTACAAAACGCTGCCAACCGCTAAACAATGCACAAGTTCGGCAATGCGCTGTAATTACGACATTAATATATCTACGACAGTTTCACTCATTTAAATGTAGGGGGCTCAGAAACAGTGTTGCCAAGTAAGCGACTTTGTCCCTAGATTTAGCGACTTTTCAGACCCCTTGACGACTTTTTTCCAAAATAGCGACAAATAGCAACTAGCGACAAATCCAGCGACTTCTTGGACCAACTTCTCAATTTCAGCTAGCCTCTGGTAGTGCCGCGCGAGCATGAGCACTTGTTTTCCAAGCGCGCGCACACCTCTCTCTGCGTCTGCTCTGTTTAGCGAGAGACTAAAATATGTATTACGTTGCTTCTAACTCTATTTTACATGCAAATATAGCCAAAAATCACAGCATAGCCATTGTCTACATTTTATGTGTATTTGATTTTATCAGACAACGGCTTAATTATTAATCAGGACATTAATCCCGATTGACATCATGTAAAGTAGGCCTAAAAACGGGGTGTATTTCAGTCACTATTTCATGTTTTCTGACAACAGAAACCATTAAATATATCAATGAAAACAGTTATATTGAGAATTTGGCTGCATCAAAATACATTATGTGGCTACAGAGAAGCAAGATAATATGACGCACTGACGTAATGAATATGCAAATTGACGTATAACGTCATCTAGCAACTTTTCAAGCTGGATTTAGCTACTTTCGATTGAAAAAAGTTGGCAACACTGCTCCGAAGGCGCAAAAAAAATCAACAAAAAAAAAACATGTACAGTTGCCTTAAATGAATTGTTCACCAAAAAATTAATTGTGTCATTTACTACAGAAAGTATAGCACCCCGTTTGTATGCTTTTGAAAGAAGAGGAAAAGTCACATCATGTTTATATTTATTGTGCTGACAGTAAAACACCTTTACAAAATTACCCAGCATGAAAAAGATTACAAGATTATGTAGTCATCATCACAGAACCCATAAACCAGAACTGCAAAACCACAGCCAGGACAACAAAGCTCCCAACATAATGATCACAAGTCATTTACTATTATACAGTACGAAACCTCAATAAAGTGATTTCTAATTAACAGTGCAAACAGTGAATTTGTGCAGGAGGAGAACTGGCTCAAATATGCCACGCACCATTTCCAGTCAAACCGGCAGTCACTTGCATATAAGCTATTGACAGCTGCTATTTAGCGGTTCATGCTTACATGCAAAAACCACACAACATGGTAATGTGAAGCATTTAACGCACTGTGCTTGACGTAAATTAAAGTAGTGCTTGATCAAAACAGAACACAAAGACCTTTCACGTTTTTCTCATTTCAGGTGCTATGCAGTGCTATTAAAACAGTATCAAGAAAGATGCAAGAGATCTTTGCCGTTCCATGATTCGATTCAGCTTCAGTTAATGGAACTGCTAACAGTGTGCACTTCAATTCAGTTCATCCCCAAAAAGACATTTGGTCACAAATCTAAGGAAAAACGCAGGAACTATATCTGGCAACTATCACAAAATAACTACAAAAGGTCCAGATTTTCATTAGTATCCAAAAGCGTGGCTGTTTTTGCATCTTTAACATATCAAAACAACACAACTGTAATGATTTTCAACTGCAGGGTTTATGTTCATAAAACTAAGCTAACCTTTTACTCATCAACCCTAAGAGCAAACAGCTTAAATAAAAATCTATTTACAGTGTAAAAATACATACAGCTTTTGAAGGAAATGAAAACGACAACATAGCGAGGGGCTATAGCAGGTAAATTCACAGGCTTAGATGTTCATCAGTAGCACTTGTAGTAAATTTTGAGGTCAGTCCACTCCATCAGTTCATTCTCTCCTAGCTTCCTCTATTCTCCATGCGGGGAAAGAAATAGAGGGAAATCTAACAGTCTGTGCAGAAAATGACAATTCTGTCGCTCCACGATGCCTTTTATTTTTCCGGAAGCATGTTGGCCAGAATGTCAATAAAATTGTCCAGGCCCCAGAGGTACCCGTCCTCTCGGTTGCCCTCCACCCACGGGCTGCGATGGTTCAGGGTCAGAGGGGGCGGCAGAGGCACAGTCTTTCCAAAGTCTATCATCCAGATTCCAGCCTTGCCAGTCAGATCATGGACAAATAATAAAGAGCTGCCCACCACCTGCAAGAAAGCACAGCAAGGCCGTTCTGCTTAGAGCCTGTAACATCAGCAACATTGCAAAATGAGGAATAAAGTGGATTTTGAAAGCAAAGATGCATCTCACCTCATGAGCTTTGAAGAAATCGGATTTTTCCAGAACAGCTCGTAGTTCTTTCAGGCGCTGTTGGTAGCGTCTCTGCATTAACAGGAAGAGCCAAACAATTAACCTCTTTACATAATACACACACACACACACACACACACATACAATCAAATATTATTCTAAAGAAAATTAATATTTGTAATTTCAAAATTTAAATACATATATTGGTCAAAAAATTTGATGTATTGCCCAGATGAAACAAATTTTGTGCTGATATTTAAATTATGCTTCATACACCAAGCTGCTAATTATTTGCAATTTTGTGGCCAATAAATATATGGCCCAGACAAATTAGTATTGATGTAATTATTTTCAAATTCATGAGAACTATAATCTAACATTTGAAAAGCTGCAAGTGAATACAGGCATCACAATTGTAATGTAATTGTAATTGTAATGTTTTTCTCTATAAATATTACACTTGTTATAAAATTATCAGTGTTTTTAAAAATTACATCTGTAAATTAATCCTTAATGGTATATTAAAGAGATTATACAATATAGTGACAGCTAACAATAAATAATATACAATACATTGTAAAAATTGCTCAGTTCTAACCAAAATTAACATGTTGTTGTCCACAAAGTCCTCCAGGGCTTGGATGACTTCGTCTTTGTACTTTGTTCTTTTGAAGTTAGTGTTACAACTGCCATCTGATTTCTGAAGACAGATCAAATATGTCAAGACATTATATAAAAGGCCAAAAACAGATGAAACAAGACACCGATAAGCATTTCCGGTCAGTGTTAGATAAAGATCTGTGTGCAACTTCAAAGGGTTCCTGAATCATGTCTACCTTGATGCCCTCGATGCGAAAGCCCAGCGTGGCTGTTGAGCTGAGGGTTTCTCTCCACTGCATGTATCTGGTTTTGAGCACCGCCTGCTGGGCCCGTTCCTCCTCATTAGGGGCATCGGAGTCCACCGCTATCATTTTTTCATACATGTCTTTACGTGGTTGAGGACTCTCACGGGCCTTCCTCAACTCTTCCTCAAGATAAGTCCTAAAAGCAGTCATAGAGGTAAACATTACCAAGGGAATGATTATTTATTATGAAAACATTATCGAACTGGAATAACAGGACTGGTCCATTATGACATGAATAGAGCTGTTGGCATTAGTGATCGTATTTCCTCCAATCTTGTTCGCCGCCTACTGTATTATAGTTTAAGCCACAGATGCCACCCATAGAGTCCAGATATTGACAGCACTAATCAAATTTACAAGCTCCAGTCTAAACGCCTGACTCCAACACAATGTCTGGAAGTCCAGCTGCACAAAATCAGTTTGGTTGCAAACTATGTTTAAAAAAATTTGTTGACAATGCTAATATATGCAGAGATGCACTTATTTTTTTACAGTTCCGTCAGATACTGATATGCTGCTAATTATTTTCATGTTGTAGCCAATAAACAACAAATTTCCAATATTGCATTTTTGTCCAAAAAAATAATAATCGCCAAATGGTGTTTACATGTAGACATTTGCAAAGACAACTACGACTAAACAAAATTTTTAGCATGCCAGTGATTGGCATCACCTGCCCATAAACCGCACATAAACACAAAAATAGACTGCTTTGCATGCAGGTCAGATTGCCTCTTCCTGTTTTAATGGAGGTTCTTGGCTAAAATAAGCTGCAATATGTAGCAGTTTTACCAGTCCTGAATTGCCGAAATCATTAATCACAACATCCTCACCGACTCCCCATTTTGCAGTCCATGATGCAGGGAGAGTCAAAGTCAGCGAGGAGGTCGTCCATGAGGTTGTAATCCTGCTCGTCACACTGAGTCACACCATAGTATCCAGGAACGAAGGGCCGCAGCGAGTCACTCATGAGCTGCAGAAAACACTGCTGCTCGCTCTCGCAGTACTTTTTCAGCAGCCTTCCATCACTCCCTGTCTGAAAGTTTCCTAAAAGACCAAACAAAAACACGCCAACACAGCAACACCAACGCCATTAGCTTTATATCCATTTCACGTGACTTTACAACAAGGCCTAAATGTGATCATAGACCACATGACCACTCATGAGGTTCAATTATTCGAAATTGAGGTTTGAGCGTCCATTGGTGTATGGCTCGTTAGGATAGGACAACATTTAGCCGAGATGCAACTATTTGAAATCTGAGTGCGCAAAAACATCTAAATGTTGTCCAAATGAAGTTCTTAGCATTGCATATTACAAATAAAAAGTTAATACTTTTATGGTTGGAAATTTACAAAATATCTTCATGGAACATGATCTTTATATAATATCCTAATGATTTTTGAAAAATCAACCATTTTGACCCATACAATGTATTTTTGGCTATTGCTACAAATTTGCGTGTGCTACTTAAGACTGGTTCTGTCGTCCAGTTAACACGTTAGCTTTCAGACAAATCACAAAAAAGTATCACTAAAAACAGATGAACAAGCAAACCTGCATGGCCGACCACCTGCACCCAGGGTGAGCGCTTTTTCACCGTCACCTGAAGTGGAGACCAGTTCACCATATTCTTCGACTTCTTCCACTGATCAGTCTTCGAAGAGAGGATATGAAAGTCACAAACAGACTAATGACTCACATATCATTTAACACGCTATGACTACGAGCCGCCACACGGTACACAATGGTTCTGTACAGGGTTGTTTGTTGCCAGAGACTTTTCTTGTCTTCTCTTTTGTTCTCATTTTCCTATAAAGTGAGCCACACCGGGGCACCGAGTGCATTCAGTCAACCTCAGACTCCAACGGGCAACTCCCTCTCCTCTATTAACCATAGGTCGAGTTTTTCCCCGTGTGGCAAATCATTGACGACAATCTCGAACTAAACAAAGTCATCAAGCAATACCAAGTGGCTGTGATTAAGAAATAGCTAATCTTAGAAGGACGTTCATGAAACATTTACAGACAGCTGTTGTTTTGCTGCCAGATAAAATGAAGGAGCCAATGTGCCATGTACATAAAGATAAAAGCGTACATCTCTCTTTTTTTTTGATACAAGCATAAATGCAATGACTGTTAATGAATTATTATTTCATGAAAAAAGTTTTGACATTCTGAATTTGTGCAAAATAAAAAAAGGCAGCATAACCCCCTTCAGCTGACGCATCATAAACCTACTGTACACAATAAGCTATGCCACTGTAACACATGACTGTATGCCTTATGACTACATACAGCAACAATGAGATAATCAGTCTATCGAGTGTAAAGATCTTCAAGTGCATACTCTGTGTGAAGCCAATTAACCTTCAAACCTGTGCTCCCAAAGCTCAAACGCTCACTCTTGGCTAGTGGAAAACCAGTCAGACAAGAGTAACATTCTCCAGAACAAAGCAGGAGAGGCCCACCACACAGCGCTGGAGGTGCATCCATCTGCTGACCTTATAAGTTCAGTTTCAATGGACTATTTACTCACTATTGTGATTTTTTCAATGGCAGTTTTTGTCTACCTTAATGATCCGTAAAATCAAATCCCATTTAACAGTACCAACAAAAGGATTGGAGACCTTTAACTCCTACATCAACACAATGCAGGTTACATTCAAGCACCTTTATAGTAGCAATGATGAATATTCCTTGCTGATTTTATGACACGTCATCGAGTTTGTATGTGACTCACTGTTATCACAATGATGTTGGTAAATGGCCTTCTTAAGAGACATTTGTAGCATTTAGATGCTTTCTACACCAATCTCTGACTCCAGTACCATCAGAACATGAGAGGAAGGGATGTAGTTTAGGAAAACGTGTGGAATTTTTCCCTTCATTTACAAACAATGATCTTATGACTTGACGCCCATAGCGTTAATCAGTTATAATGAGGATTACTCAATAACTGCATAGGCCTATTTCGATCTGCGGCATGCACCTGTGTGCACACTTCTATTCAATGCAGCTTTTTCAAAGCATATATTTAATCTTAGTTTCCACATTTACTTGTATTGGTTGTATTCTGTTAATATTATTTAATGAACCTAAAGTCACAAGAACTAACAACGGACAGTTGCATTTTTATTACCTTGAAGATCAATAAATGTAACAAATGTGTTGTTTATTGTTAGTTAACAAACCACGTTTTGGTATTGCATCATGATACCAGCAAGATAGTAGTAGTTAGTATTATTCACTGGTTTCCCAGTAGGGCTACTAACTAAACAGACATTAGTAACTATTAGACACTTGTGTAGTCCTAAGTGACTAGTTAGTAGCGTATTACTAGTAATTTTACTAAAAGTTTGATTGAACTATAAAGTTGCCATTTGACTAATCATTGTATATGAAAGCTAAAACAACCACAACAGTATCTAATAAGTTAAAATGTTACAAGCAGCAATAGATATCTATTAGTCTCACGTAAAAGTGTGCAAACATCAAATAAATATGTAGCCTACTAGTAAAGCTGAAATGAGTACCTATCGTTTTCAAGGGTGTAAAATGTGTTTAAGTATAGATACCATGACAAACATTTTTCTTTAATTAAAAGTACATACATGAAAGGAAAACGTATCTGCATTTAACTCTATTTACGTATTTAAAAAAAATAGACTTGATGCTTGAAAATGTAAGCGTTTAGTTTAACAACTGTAGTAAAGTACAAGTTCCTCAAAGTAATAGGCTAACGTTAACTGAATAGGTGTTAGTAAATACCTTATCTAATCAACAGCTGCAAGTAAATTGTAAATCTAGTATTGGTTCCTACTTTATTTAATAGAAACAATACTAGGCTAGCAATATGAAACCAATAATCGTTCAATATAGTTTGCCTGAGTTTTAATTCTCACCGTGTGCGGTTCACCTAAAGACTGATTATATTCTGCGAAGCCCATTAAATCCTCTTCGCACTCCTCGAAAGAAGACGCTGGCGAGAGGCCGGCTGAGGACGAGTTGGACAGTTTTCTCAGCGCCAGGGACGAGGCGGGAGAGCCGCTGAGCCCGCTGTCTGAGCAGATGGACTCCTCGTCGGGGTGAGGAGAGCCCGAGCAGGGTCCGCATTCAGTGGCACACGGCTCGCAGGTAACAACCAGCTCAGGAACAGCAACGCGAGCGAGTCTGGAGAGATGCTCCACTGGCTCCTCGGGATGGCTGGGGTGGTGGATATCACCCATACCCGCGCAGGGTGCCGGGGTATCGGGCGTTTTAGTCATCACGCTGCTTCTGATCTACAAGATCATTGAGGCTGTTGATGGGTTTATCCAGATTAAGGCCAAACCCTAACCGGCTCGCGCTGGGCACTACCGCGCCTTGCGTGACGCGTCGCGATGCTGCTGCAGAATAAAAAGCAATATTGGGCCACTCTCAACGCTCTCAAGTGCCGTGATTACATTCTTTCAGCCCTTGAAAATAAATAATAATAATCAGCTGAAAGATTTAAAGAACCCACAGATATTTACGTACTAACAACGATGATGCGTCTTTCAGCAGTAGTTTAAAATGTATTATTTGCTCAATGCATAGGCGTGTTGTTAAAGCGTTGAGTTAATAGACTGCACATCTTTGCCCCGCCCACTTTTTTTTTAAAGCTACAGAGCCAAAAATTAGCCGGTCAAAACACATTCAATTAGATTTACAGCGCCACCTAACCTTTGGTTGACACAGGATCAAAAAATGTGCTTTTCTTAATAGGCCTTCAACATGTTGAGCATTTGGATAAAGTACTTAAAGGCACAGTTCAATATATTTCTTCTTTAAATGTTTGAGGATGTGGAGTCCTAAAAATGATGCAAAATTCATTAAAGCTGCCCACACAATGAGTCATACAACAGTCTTTACATTCTGACAAATTAAAGCAATGTCTGATTCCTGAACAAAAATTTGGTTTTAGTCAAACTGATGCATAACATCCCGAAAAATTCTATAATCTATAGAGGATAGGGTCATTTTATGTAACTTGAAAGGTAAAAAAAATTATGGCCTCATTACCACAATTAAAGACAAATTTAATTCATACAACATTTTAGTGGGGTCACATTACAAATAAGAGACAGACTTTGTGACAAATGGCAAAAATTATTAAATGGCCACAAGTGAAGCAATCTTAGATGTCAAAAGACATGATCTCTCCAGCATGTACATTTGAATATTTAGCAGGTGCTTACTTGGCAACCTATAAAACCAGACTTTATCAGTACCTTGGATTGAAATCTATAACTTGCTAATGCCATGCTTTATCAGTTGAGTTATGGGAACATAACCTGTATAAATTAAAAACGTTATGCTCAGTGAAATAATTCCAGAGTGTCTGTAAAGAATAGACATGAACTGCAAAATCCTTTTATAAAAAAAAAAAAAAAGCTTTGTTTTTCAGTATCTCACAAAAAAAAAAGAGAGAGCATCTAAAACAGACATAAAAACAAAGACACACACATATATATATAAAAACAATAACAGTAGCCAAACAAACACTAATTCATAAAATGTACACAGGAATGTTAAAAGCAGTATATCCTGAGGTCATACTTTGGGACACTTCTGGTTTACTTCAAGTCTGATATGGCAACAGTCTCAAGAACCCCCATCACAAAGCCACGTAACTGCATTTTTAGTCAAGCCCAAAAGTTCATTTGGGGTAAAGAAAACAAACAGCATTCAAGTCTCATTAGTATGAATGTCTACAATACAGACACGTCTGTACACAGTGTTTGAAAGAAATGATTGTCCAAGTTCTCAGTCTTTCTGCAAAAAGCCTTGATCGACATCTCTATCCACCAAGATTAGTGTCCCGTGTCAAGGTCCCGCATGTAGTCCTGCAGGGCCTGGAGTCGAGCGTCAATCTCGGACAGGTCAGCACCCGTGTCAACAGATGTGTCTGAGCAGGAAAATTACACTTGACTTACATGTGTATGCTATTGGTTACAGACTCATACACATTAATAATAATAATAATAATAATAATAATAATAATAATAATAAATAAAATGGAAATTTTGTGGTACCTGCTGCCCTCATCCTTTGGGCTGGGGTGCTACACAGTGGTTTTTTGTTTGTGTGTCTTCCTCTGGACTAGATGGGAAAAAAACAATTAGAATTATCTGAGAATTATTAATCACAGAAAATAAACAACCTAATGTGTTACATTGTTACTCACCACAACTGGACCATTGTATGCCAGTTTCCTTCCTCTGCAAAAAAATAAACAAATACATAAACAAACAATAATATCAGAGTCTAATTTGTTATGAGTTAAAAAGCTAATTAACTAATTTTCTAAAGCAACAGAATATATATATTTTTTTTTTGTTATTGAAAGTAGTAGCTCATGCTCACCAAGCCAAGGTTTACTTGATATAAATCAATAAAACAGTAATACCTTACAATAGTTTTAAAATTTAAAGTGCCCATATTATACCTTTTTGAAATATGATCTTTCATTCAGTGTGTCATGTAGCTGTATGTGAACAAACTATCTGCAAAATTGTGACGGCGACAGTGCACTATAAATGAACTTGTCTATTAAAAAGAGTCGGCTCACATTCGCCTAAACAAGGTGTCAGCAATTCGAATCTTTCTCTGTTACGGATCCACGCCACTAAGTAACATATTTGCATAATGTCGTCCCACGTTCTAAGTCGCGAACAATTTCCACGTGGATTACATCATGTTAAGAAGACGCTGTATCCTGCGCTGTCATTCAGTTATGCCAATGGCCGTTTCGTTTTCCGACAACAGTTGCTTAATTTTTGTGAAAACCACAATACATTTAAGGATTCTTTGAGTAAAAAAAATAACATTTATTTTTTTATTATTAAATATAGTACTATGTTCTAATAACAAAGTGTTTTTTTTTTTTTTTTTTTTTTTTAGAATATGCTCGAACTATTTGGGTTCAAGAAATCCTAATATAACAGGCAGACTGCAAAAACACAAAAAATGATGTACAATTATATGCTTATCAACACCTTGTTATCTGATGAACCAAATGTCCTGAATTAATTAATCACCCAGCTGACATCACATTTAACCTAGCCAGAAGTACTTGGATAAGCAACCTGTTTTGTTTATTGACTTGCCTGCTATTTAAAGGCTTAGCAAGCTCTTCAAACTCCGCTACTGATCCTTCTGAAGAGCATCGACTCCTCCTGCTCTCCACAGACACACTCCTCCCCCTGCCAGCACTTCCTGCTCTCATCAGCTGAGGAACGGGCTCCCTGGAGCGTGAACGGCCTCTTTCCATCAGAGATGGTGAAGCCAACATGTCCCTTCTAATCTTCCTCTGACTGTTAGGAACAAAAGCAGACCTCATGTATATCTGTGAAAGCAGGAAATGGGTTCAGCTTCCTACAAATAATTTCTACTGGATTATAACTAGTCAAAAGGATGCAAGACTCTCATTCTCTTATCAGCCTGATCCCAGAACAGGTGTGGGATCAACGGTTTGAGAAAATGAATTCATGCAAGCGACCGAAAGAGCATATAGTTCACACCTTTCCAAGTAAACCGTATTCCTGTTCACAGATAGGGCAATGCTTGCAGAAAGAGAGACAACAAATAAAACACAAAACAGCAGAAGAGCAAAAGAACAGATAAGACCTTCAAACTCAAATGGTGAAATTGTCTTACTTCTTCATCTCAGCCTCTTTTTGGCGTCGTTGTCGGTCTTGAATGTAGGCCGTAGGGTCAAACCGAGGCCCCCGGGACCCTGACATCATGAGAACACAAAAGTTTAAATCAATGCCTTTGTTTCTTGACATTGACCGTGAAGATATTGTCTTCACCTGTAGGAGATGGTGAGGGTCTTGTGATGCAATTCCGAGACCCTGAAGAGTCTGCCCTCCTAATTCTCTCTTCTGACCTCCGAGTCCTGTCCTCCATCCTCTCCCTCGACCCCGAGCGTGCTCTTACTCCCACACGGGTCAAACTGCGCTCTCTGGATAAAGACCGATGAACTTCTCCATCACCTCGAAGACTACTTCTGCCAGACATGACTGGAGTCGCTCGACTGTCAAAATAGGATGAATGAGATGATTAACATGTTATAAAAACATTTAAATATATCCAATAAAACACACACGGCAATTAATTAAGCTCACCCGCGTCGTAACAAGGCCAGCTCAGTGGTCAGACTTTTAACACGTATCCGTAAAGCTCGTTCTGATGCCCTGAGTTCCTCCAACTACCAACAAAAGTGAATTTGAACAGTTAACCGGGTGCATAACTATGTACGAATGTTTTACATTGTTAGATTGTCAATCTGACGACTATATAACACTAACCTGTTCCAGAAGGAGGCGCTGTTCTTGGCTCCTCTTACTCGCAGAGCGTTGGCTTTTTGCCCTTTCTTTCAACAGCTGTTCCTCCAGGCTGCGCACTGCCTCTCTGAGCCCGCGAGCTCCAGGAGTAGAACCAGCCCCTACCATCTGTAGACGATCCAGAGCCTTGGCCAAAGCTTCCTTTTCATCTCTCACCAAAGCCAACCTGATAAGACAGAAAGAAAAAGATTTGTAAACACAACATTCACTTTTTACTCATTATGGGCAAAATATTTTATAATGACGTTAGCTAACTATAGTTGTTAGTTTCATTAAACGATGAAACTTGCTACCATAATTGGTTTTGGGAAACGCCCCCCAGGTGTGCAAAGACTGTTCTTTAAACGCATTGGAAATTATCAACATAGAATATTTTATTGGAAAAACTGACTCTGCACAGAGCTTGCGTGTTTCCTGATCGGACACTTTGCGGTCTCCTCTCAGTCCCAGTGTTTTCAGCTCGGCCCTCAGAGCTCTGATCTCTTTTTGAAGCTCTGCAGGATCAGGTTTGCCCAGATATGGAAGTGGAAGAGGATAGTGTATCCTATAAAAATAGAATTAAAATACAAAATAAATTGACTCATTTAAGTGCTGGTTAAAACAGACTGGGTGATCAAAATTACAAAGACCTGTCAAACTCCACAGTGTAGATGAGAATGAGGTATCGTTTAGCACTGAGGGCAGGAGACTGCGGCTGAGCACGAGGTCGGCCGACGACACCTGCCTTTCTGTTTCGCAGAAGCTCGAGGTCAGAATAGGTCAAGAGGTCCAGGGTCACGGATTCACTGGACTGCAAAACAAAATTAAGAGCAAAATATATTTAAAAAAAAAAAAAAAATTATTATTAACATAAAAGACTGGTTAACTTTCAGAATCAAGACCCAATAGTCAACAGGATGGCTTTTATTCTTTAGACCAACCTTGTTGACAGCCGACTCAAGCATGCTGCAGAATACTGGAAACTGTTTAAAATTCCCAGTTTTCCGGGTCAGGTCTTCAATATCTAAATACAAAAAATACATATAAATAAAAGTTGTAATTTCAACTAAGCTAAAACTATATATCAGCTTTAAAAGCTTAACTCACAGGCAGGATCAAACTCTCCTCTCCACTGGTCTGCTGTAACAACATCTGAAATCTCTACAATTAGTATCCGCTCCATCATCTCGACCTTGACAGCAAATTCAGCCCCCCGAAATTTCATTTCTTCCTGCACAACTGTGCCAACCTCCATTGCTTGCCACTGGCTGCCTTAAGGAATCATTGCACAGGGTTCAACAGAATCAATGCAGTTCACGCAGGAACATGCATTTCTTGATTACAGATATGTTATATAAAAAGGCAAATACTGTGGACAGATACAGACATGCATTTTGCATTAAAAACAAAGCATATATATATATATATATATATATATACATACGGAGAATAATCAAACTTTGTCAAAACAGTAATTTCCACTATGCTTATTTTAGAGCTACTCATGTCAAACACACACTGAGCTGTCCTTTACAAATGACAACTTCTTCACAGCCATGACACAGGCAGGATTTGGGTCATGAACTATTTCAGTGAATGAGACTCTATTCTTTACACTTGACTGAATTTCTTTGTAGCATAGATAAATAGAGGCTTTAACCTTAATTGTTTATGAATCAGTATTTACCATAAGTTGTAAACTACTAACGTTACACATCTCAGCTAAAAACTAATGAAGGGTTGCTAAACCTGAAGATTTGCCAGAAGACTGCCAACCCAGGGATAACTAACGTTATACACGATAACGCTATAAAATAAATCGCATGAATTATAAAGATATATTACGTTATGGTTTTGAGGGCTACAGAGGAAGATGAGATTATAGAGGATGATAAATGTGGGCAAGTTACTGTTACGATAGATGAATCTCAGAACAAACACAACTACGTTACGTTAGCACGCTAGCAACATACCCGTTATTGGTGGAAACGTGTTAGGCAGGCACGAGCTGTTCGATAAAAACTCTACATTTAAAACGTCGATGGAATAAGTATCAAAAACAGAAAACAAATGAAAATCTCTGTTGATTTATAAAAACCATGTTCAGTAAACTGGTCGTTACTGAGCTCGAACAACTGAAAACAGCGGCTCAATGACCGGGAATTTAAAACTCCCGCCCACACCTGTTTACATTGGTCATCTCGTGGAGATGTTGGTATTCTATTGGCTGTACTACCTGTCGATCAAAATGAAAGCTTTTCATTGTTGCAACGCCCTTAGGCAAGTTTTCACGCCCCTAAAAGTGATTTTAGGGGTATCTATTTAAACTTTTTTTTTTTGCATTGTATATATTTTACCATGTCAAGCATTTTTGAGTTTAAATATAACGTTGACACTTACTACCCTTATTTGCAAAACTTGCTTATGAAACTATACGTCATCTAACGTTAGTTTGCGATTTCTTCAGTCTTGAAGTAATGCTTTGAGTGTCAAGAATATTTTATCTCTCTTTTGATGTATATATTATTTTGTGTTTTTTTATATTATGGATAAAAATACGTTTTTATATATATTTTAACGACTTTTGTTTTTTATTCAAGCACAAACCGAATTGTATTTAGGTACACTCTCCCGTCTATTAATAATTCACCTCCTTTTTATCGCCTTTAATCTTTATATTTTATCGTACTTTTAGGCCACAAGAGGGAACTATTACCCCATCCGAGCATAATGCTAACAACAACAAGATTATGCGTTGGATTCACCGGGGTCACCGAAGTTAAGAGTAGCCTGTATTAATTAAACAAATGTGTAACACTTTATTTCAGGGACCAATTCTCACGATTAACTAGTAGCTTATTAGTGTAACGCTAGCATGTCTGCTATTTATTTGTTGGCCTACTTTTAATTACATTATTATGCATAACCATGTTCTAAAATCTAGATCCTTAAATTTAGGTATTGGGGTAATCAACTACTTCATTAACTATTAATACGTAAACAGCAAATTAGTAGTTTACTAAGGGAAAACTCTTAGTTAATAATAATTTTTGTTCCCTAATCTAAAGTGTTGCAAATAAACAGAATTGGCAAAATTCAATGCCAATACACAGAGATAGTTCTAAAGGTGGTCACAGCTTTTATTTTTCATAACAGTATTTAAAAAAACACATTTTTACTACTTATTTAACAAGAGACAGTGATGAGAAAACAGTACAGTACTGTATAAATAGCATGAATTCACTGGCATTTACAAACACAACACTTAGGTTTATCTACTGGAGCTATGCATCTGTAGAAGAAGTTGACTGGGGTCTATAGCCATCTTCAACAACAAAATTATTTTTAACAAAGTTAGGGGCTGGGAGGTAATCCTCCTGTATTTCTAGTGTAAGATTGGATATCTGAGCAACACCAACTGGTTCTGGTATGGTCATATTATAAGAAGGGTTTTCAATAATTGAGGTAAGCTTCTCCAGAGGACAGTATGAGACATCAGGAGATTCTGACAGGTTCTGGTAGAAATTTTGTGCAGGAAACACTTTGGTGTTAGAGCTGATGAGGTCAAGGCCATGCAGACTTTCTGAGATCGCAGGACGCTCTAAACTGTGCACCTCTTGGATTTCACACTTCATGTACCCCTCAGTTATCTGGGTACAATAAATACCCTGGAAATAAAACATAGCAGAAAAAACATTTATTAAGCCAATGATTCACCGCACAAAATAAGCGTTTGTGTTGCAGTTTAACTATATTTTGGTCTCAGTCATAACATATTTAGTTTTTGGTAGTTTTGGGGTACAGGCATTTTGCTATGAATACTATGACCAAGTATTTGGTTTGTTGCATAATACTTTCAGGATTTAACATAGTATGCATAGGCTTGTGACCCACATACTGTACATGCAGATAAAAATAAAAAAAAACATCTTATGAAAGTTAAATTACAAGGCTGATGACTCACCTTTTTGATCCATTGCCCTGCAAGTTTCGGTTCAGGAATATCTGGATACAGCAGTTTCTTTAACCTGAAAGATTTTTAAGAGTGGCATTTTACCTGCAGCTGAAAATAGAAAATCTATAGAAAATTCTGCAATTCAAAAAAAGCTGGAAAATTGCCTTACCATTTCCGTTTCCTATAGCAAAGAACTGTGATGATCACGAAGACAAGAGCTGCTGCACTGCAACCCACAATAGTGGCTGCAATTATCTGGTCAGCTATGAAGAGTTTGTCAAATTGCACACAATGTTATCATATTTCATCAGTGCTATTTATATTTGCTTATTAAACGTGATAAAATAGTTAAACAACTTCAACTATATTTAATATTATTAAAATATATAATCAAATGCTTACTGTTTTTTGGTATGGTTATCGCACATTCAACATAGCCACCTTCCCCTGCAGATGTAAAGGCACTAACATGGAAGGTATAGGAGCCTGGATCTAAATCCAAATTCACTTTAGACTCTAAAATGAAAACACAAAGTAAGTTCATTAATGTAATCCTCAAGAAAAAACACTGGATGTCAATTAGAGAATGAACTTACCCTTTGTCAGTATCACTTCAATAATCGAACCAGAAAGCAACGCAGTGACCTTGTAGTCTCGTATGAACCCATTTTGCTGTTCTAAGGGAACTTCGGTCCAGGAAAGCTCAACTTTTCTTCCTTCATTTTTACATATTAAATTCAAAACCTTTCCCGGTTCTGAGAACAGAAACAGCAGAATGGACAATAAATAAGACAAGGTGATGTTTTAATTTTTGGGTTAGCTATTCTTTAAACATGGAATCGTGTCTCCTTACTTGTCTCTACGGCATAACCTTCACTCCTCTTGAGAAGCTTTGGTGAATAATTTGTGCAGGTATAGACAGAGATAGTGTATCTCTCCCCTGGCTTAAAATGATCTGAGAGAAATCAAACAGTATAGCTGTTATCCTAATGACATAACCACAGCTCACTTAACCACAGATTCAGAACAAAAACAGATCAGCGAGTCCAATGATTCATCTTTATGTGACCGACTGACCAGATTGAATCCATGTGTTACAGACATCACTGTCACATTCTGGGATCTTCTTCCATTTTACAGCACATTGCACCTTTTTGTACGTTGGAAACCATTCAACAACATAGCCACAAGTAGAATAGGGGGATCCTTCCCAAGACATTTTAAAAGCACCATTACTGCTACTGATATAGTTTATATCGACTTCAGTGTCTGGGAAAAGAACGATGAAAACATGATTAATTTAAACGCAACCTTTTCAACCAATTTAAACAGCATTTGAATCTCACCAGGATAACTCGGCACGATGATGGTAGATGGGGGAGAAAGACCAGCAGAGTTTTTTGCAGAGACTTTGATGATCCGATCACTTCTCTCATTCCCAGAGATGATGATGTTGTAGCACAGCTGTGCATCAGTCTTTATGCTCTTGCTTTTGGAGTTTCCAATTGTAATGTCATATTCTGTAATTTCCCCATGGCTTTGTTGTTGATTTAGAGGCTTTAAAACATTAAACGGTGCCATTTGTATTTGACTGGTGCTACTAAAGGTGCAGAGAAAAGCTAAAGATAGCAGGGCAAAATCCAACCGCTCTTACCTTCCACAAGACAGATGTGTTTTGTTCAGAGTGATGAATCCAAACATCTACTGCCTCTGGAACTGAAGAGAGATTATTAGTCGCTGAATCATTCTTACTCATCTGATAAGTTCAATAATTCTTTCTAAAGGCGAACTGCATGTTGGTCAGAAACGTACTATGATAGATATTTCTGTGGCTTTGTTTTAAACTATTTACAACGGTAGAGTATAAATATACACAGTAGTTGCGTTACTCAATATTAACTTATTAACACAGAAGTAAGCCATTTTTAGTTAACGTGCAAGACTTCAGATTCGTTAGCTAAATAAATACACAGCAGCAGGATATTAAAGTGTTGTTTAATAGCAGACTCACAAAAGTATATATAAAATTTGAATCAGATATATATAACTTGACAGAATATGTTAGTCTTTTGAATACTTACAGTCCTCTTTAGTGGAGAAATGAATCATTTCACTCCAGTCGCCCCATTTGTAGAAGTGCTCATGAGAACCACATCTAACCTGAGCTGTGTATTTAGTAAAGGGCTGCAGGTTTATAAGGTCAACTGACGAAAGTCCCATTCCGCTGAAGGTTTTCTTTGAGAAAGATGAAAATGTGCGGTCATTTGTGAGAATGCACGTAAAGGCCTTGCATGTGGAAAGATCAATTATCAATTTTAATGCTAAATAAAACCTGATGACACCAACATTGTAAATGCTTCCACTGAGCTTCACTTGACAAATCATCGGAAGCGAAGTATAGTTTTCCTCGTTCCAGTTCCACTGAAAATAGACATTCCTTGCATTAGCAACATGGGATATCTTACCGGGTGCTCTCAACCATACTGTGCAAGAAAAAAAACCCAGATGATTACATTCACAATTAAGTGTTGTGGTCATGCAATATTTATAAAATAGTTTAATTGAGTTTTACCTCGGTGTGTAGGGTCAGCTGTATCAGTGAGAGTCTTTACACCGAGAGGATTTTTGGCAATCAGGGTCCAGTTCATCACCTGCTTTTTTACCTCATGTATGACACATTCACCAAATTCACAAACTCTGGCAACAGCAAAACAAAAAGCATCAGAGAATTGAATCCAGTATGATGAAAGCAACCATGCATGAATCAGACTGTATATTAAAGGAATAGTTCTACTCATTTACTTAACCTTGAGTATTTCCAAACCTGTATGAATTTCTGTGTTCTCCCGAACACAAAGGAAGACATGTTGTTTGTAGGCAGGCTGTTTTGGGTAACCATTGACTCACGTAGTATTTTTATTCCTACTTGTCACACTGTCACCTGGGGCCTGTACCATGAAGCCGGATTAGCTGGCTAGCCAGGTAAGTTTAGGATTAGTTTGCACCAATCTTGGGTTTAAGGTACCATGAGAGAAAATCTGCTTCAATTAATGTTCATTGCCATGGTAACTTGTGCTGCACGGCTAACCTGCTCTGGGGCAGGTTATGTTCTGGGTTAGAGAGCTCAAAACGAAATTTGACCAATCAGCTTCCAGCAAGGTGACACATGTCTGAT
>JAUCNO010000425.1:10005061-10027073 GCA_032353835.1 Enteromius viviparus
CCTAAAGTTACCATGGTAAAATAATGTGTTCTTCGCATATATTTTGGCAACCTCTAGTCAGCGGGGAGAGGGAGGGGTAGACACCGCTCAGCAGTATTTTGAAAGTAATTGCAGTACCAGTTTTGGCCATTTCTTACATAAGGCTCCTTTAAGGAATAGTTAATGAATATTTGAAGATTCATATTTTATGAAAATGTTCTCATCCTCGGGCCATCTAAGGTATATATGTGTTTGTTTCTTTTGGACAAATTTAGCGTTATGTCACTTGCTCATCAATGGATCCCCCTGCAGTGAATGGGTGCCGTCAGAAAGCGAGTTCAAACAGCCGATACAAGCATCACACATTTACACTCAACTCAGTCCATAAACTAAATCCATAAACCTGTGTTTATTAGAGACAAATCCCTCATTAGGAATTAAGACTATTTATGGCTGTTTGCTTTTAAGCATTGCTTAATCTGTGCATATTTCTTTCCTAATTCAGATGAGTTTTTTTTTTTTTACTAGAAAAAGCAATGGATTCATTTGAAGTTAAAAACGTGATGGATTTGTGGAAGTATGCAGATTTTCGATTTTCGACTCCTTCTGATGGCACCCATTTACTGCAGAGCATCCAATGGTGAGCAAGTCATACATTTCTCCGAATCTGTTCCGATGAAAAAATGGAGGCTTAACGATGTGAATTTGTAGCTAACTAAAATTTTTGATTTAACAGTTTCTTTAAAGGTTTAGCAACAACAGTTAAATGCATTCAAGACTCACCATGCTGTTCTGTTTGGCCAATCAGAGACAAAAGCAAAGCATACAAAAGCCAGGCTGACATGATAGAGCTCAGGAGATTCGGGACAAGTAATGGCTCACCACTTTGTCCATTAGCAATTTAGATCTGCTGAGTAAACAAAGTGGTTCAATTAACCATGGATAAATAACATCTTTATAAGGTACAAAAATGGAAACATGTCATCTTTCATCCCTAATGGGTTTTAATTCAGACAGGAGACAGAAAACGGAATCATCAGGGCATGATTCAATGCGAAATCAAATTGATTACCTTTAGTATACCCACTCATGGAAAACTTGTGAGTTTTGAGTTCATGAAGTATGAAAAGACTTGTTTTGCTCATAAGACCAGAAATGAATTAGGAAAAGTGAATAAAAATCCATCTTTATATTAGACTGCCTCAACTGCTATGTATTTATTACATTTAAATTATCCAATTGGTACAATGCACTTATTGTGTGAATACATTTGCGTTGTACTTATCAAAAAAAACAACTATGTAATTACATATGTAATTGTACTTGCATTTATAATTTTACTGTTGACCCATGCCTTACACTTTCACCCAACCTTAAACCTACCCGTACCGCCAAACCTGCTTCTAACCGTACCCATATCAATATGTGTTTTACAGTATATTACCACTATAAGTATAACTACATTCTACATTGTAACTATGCCACTTAATATAAAATGATGATTGGTGCACTGCTACTAAAAAATTAGATAAGACTATGAACATTTTTCATCTGCAGCTATCTATGAAAATGAGCAAACGGTAAACACACCACAGATTTTGAATTTACATATTTTCCTAAACAAACATGACTGGACATATAGTAGCTATATTCTATGTTTTTGCATTCTTATCTGGATAGGTTTATACACCATATGTGCACCATGTGTAGGCTATTTAATTATCAACATAATATGTATTGTTTAATAGTTAATTTTTTGTGTACTCTGTTGACAATTCAAATATTCAGAACATTTATTCAGCTGTTAGGTGTATGATGTGTACGTGTAAAGGTCTATAACTCAATATTACTCATCCTTTGAAGATGATGTCAGGATGTGTGTGCGTTTTCTATTAAAAAAAAAGGATATGTATGTATATATATGTATATGTATATGTGTGTGTGTGTGTGTGTGTGTGTGTGTGTGTAATAATAAAATATGTATTTTACAAACAAGTATTTTACCAAAAATGTATTTACCATTTTAAAGAATAGGTTGTGAACCACCGAATAATCAAAAAATAGAATTGGCAAAGACGTGCAATGCTCACCTGTGTGAAGTATGCGAGAAAACACACCCAGCTAGTTAACATGTCAACTAGTCAATCATATAGGAACACTGACTTTTACCAACATAAGACATTACAGAAATAGTCACTTTCAATAAAAGTAAAAAAAAAGTACGAGAACAAACACCCACCTGTGTAAAGTGTTTAGTCTTAAAGCCTGAACAACCAGCTGCGGTTTTCCTTCAATTATTTTTAAGCTTGACAGCTAAAAACGTTCAAGTTGTCAGAGCTGAGTTTCAGACCACGATAAAGTTGTCTCGCGGTTCTCTCTCCACAGCAGGAGTGTGAGAACTTCATGTGGGAGGATCTTAGGTGAAGCGTGTGGGAAATTACTAGACAATCACCGGAAAGGAAATCAAGAATAACAAGTTTATTAGTCGCCGTCTTAATGGCAGCAAGATGTCAGCCTATAATATCGATATTTTCCAGGGTACTGTAGCTAATCGGTACAAGACGAGAGCTTAGTAGGAAGAAAGGAATGTGGACCATTTCACACCGCCATTACTAACTGGAGAAATCAGGATCTAAATAAGGTAAAAGGTTATAACATATGAGATTTCTAGTCATGTTAGTAACGTTACATTAGTAGATTCAGTATCAGTATCGTTTCAGACAACACAAAAGCGAACACGCTAGGGAGGGGGATGCTATACAAAGATCGACTGTTCCGTGGAAAGCAGAGGAAGTTTTTCTGTGGAACTCTTCCTCGCTCAGCTGGCTCGGGCTGGCCAGAGGGACATTGTGAAAACAAGAATGAAACACTCGAGACATTAGTCAGTGAAATCGAGGTTTATTTTATTTGATCATGGATGCATCCCTTTCATTCGATTCTCAAGGCCCATAGCTAATGCCCCCCAAAACAAACAAACAACAAAGAAACATTTTAAGTATTTACAACTGGTTTAGATGCTTTTTCCCTTCAGGAAAAATATAAATAACACTTCTTGCATCAGTCTCTGCAATTTCATTGTTAAAATGATGCTTACGTTTCACACAGTGCTCTGCAAAAATCACGAGTGCACTTAAAAGAAAAACACTGACAGGAGCAGTTGCACAATGAACAAATGTACATTTAAAATATATTTCCTTTACACTCTTATCATTAATGGTGATGGAGAAAACAACCCCTGTAAAATAATTTGAAATTGTTCCACTAATACAATTAATTCTGCAATGGCGCTTCTATTGATTTCTAAGGTTTTACAAACACTTATTTCAAAAATAATATAATTTAAACCACTTTGACAATGACTTCCCGTCATGGGCTGCAAAACCCGTAGAGAAAAATAGAAGCAAGAAAATAATAAAACATGACCCAACCATCTGGCACTCTGGGATACTTTCACCACACACTCTAATGACTTTGTGTAAATTATTAATCCAAGAACACTTCTGAAAGTATTAAGAGCAGATTTATTTTGCTCGACAAAGAAATTGTATAAGTGGCTTAATTATTGTTCAATGTCCAGTCAGTTAATAATAAAAAAGACTTTATTAACAAACATTATATGTTGCTTTTGGACCGTTCCCATATTTCCTTTTTCTATCATTAAACTACAAATAGGGGTTAGAATGCACATGCATTTAGAAAGAAGCCTAAAGGAAATACTGTAACATCAACTAGTATTATTGCTGGCCATATCGGACTAATTTTTTAAGATAAAATAATGGAAGTTGAAACCAGATGCTTAATTCAAAAGCCAAGGCAGATTTATTAGTTCCTATAATAAATAAAACAAGAAAAAACAGGGCAAATTCATTCATTCTAAAAGTTAGGGTTAAAGCTAATACAAATAAGGCAAAATAGTTAAAGCTGCCTAAATAATATAAATGGTCCAGCCAGGAAAATGAAGTGATCGTCTTATCTTCAATAACAAGTCATTTGTGCATACAGAATTAACAGGCACATTGCATAGGAATAATTCAAATTAATCTCAGATTTACACTTACAAAGTGGGATCTAACCATTTTTGGTAATGTTTTTTGTTTTTATGCAATGTTAAACTAGCTTTATCCTAACCCTGAAGACATTTCGAAATCTTACTAAACCATAACGTGTATGTGAAATACTGAGAATTGCTGTAATAAATATAGACAATAATAAAGCGCAGTAGTTCACGGATGGCGGTCAGTTGAATTTGAGAAGAAATGTCATATATTAAGGATAATTCTCAATCATGTCAGTTTAACCTTACTTTTTAACCCAAGGGTTTTTTTCCCCCCCGTTTAAAAACTCCTGACCACATTCAGATACAAAAAGCATTATGGCAATCCGAAAGAGAGGATAAAGTACAAAGGTATTCTCATATACAAATATTGTGAAATATGTTTGGCGAATCTTAGTTTTCTTAATGCTTCAATAATAAATTACTCTCTAAAGTAAGAGAAAACTTTCTAGGGTTCTCTAAAAGTAATCGAAACAGTGAAGAAAAAAACCGCAATATAGCAGTGGTGAAATGCTCTTTAACTTCCTCTTTTGAAGCCTGTTTTCTACACATACTCTGACTGTCAGACATAAATTATACACAGCCAGTAAATAGGCTTAAATAAAGTGAAAGGGACAGAGGAGCTGCTTGGACCAAACGATAAATAAGTGATAAATAAATAAATATCTTACTGATTCAAATGTCAGTTTTTTTGGGTGACGTTTCATAAGTCAGTTAACGAAGTTACACGATAATACAATACAGTCGCTATTGCGTTATTGTGCATCAACACAATCAAATACACGTACATATATTTACTCAGGGATTTTTATGTGCTACGTCAAGATCAAAATCAATAAAGCAGTAAAGACCCTTTTATGAATCAGGTACAAAACGGAAATAACGTAAACTGGCAGTTGCTGACAATTGTTATTACTTAATGATGATTGTCTTACAAAGCAAATCACACCAGGACGAAGAGTGTTTGCTCATCCTGGTTGCGAAAGCCATTTCATATTTTAAACAACCAGAATTAGTAATAAAAGAAATATAGAGAAAACGGCTGGAATGTTGTAGTGTTGAAGGATCCGCTCAGGGAAAATAAAATGCTTTTGTTACGTGCAATCGTACAACTAGGCCTTTAAAAAAAACATGGAAGTTGATAATCTCCATAGACATCTTGACAGATTTTCAAATGCAAGCAAGAGTATCCAATTTGTATTGACTCAGAGATCAAATATTTGAATGTTTCACTTTCCGGAAAGGATTATTTGGTTACAACATCCACTGTAGATGTTTATAGAGCTTGTGTGTAGAGTATATTTGTTCAGGTAAAAAGAGTTTGTTCTCTTAACGTACCGCTTTTTCTTTCTCTGTGGAAACGTTGCCGTTGGCTTTCTCAATCCACATGTCTGTTCCATAGTACTAGTCTCTTATTGCGTATTCATCTTAGTCGCATGGTCAGGCCAAGAAAGAGATCCATACTCGCTGCATCGGGGAAGAGAATAGTGTGAAAAACGCTTAGAGGATCACGGTTCTGATGGAAGATCTACTGTGGTAGACTTCTTGGGCATTGACAGAATGCTCTCAGCCTCCTCGTACATCTATAAATAAAGAGATGTATGCTTCGTAAAAAATAAGTAAATAAAAAACAATCATTGTTTTGCAATTCTGTTACTAGTGGCATAGAAATTCACAGAGTTTAAAATTAGGGATGCTTCCTTTTTTTTGCTTCCGATAACCGGGATTCAGTATCGGCTGATACAGAGCACCGGTTCCATACTAAAGCCGGACGCAGAACTCCTGCCCTTGCTAGGGTTCAAGCCACTAGGGTTCGGAGTCCGCCGTTCTCCCGGCTCGCTCCCCGGACAGCACGCCAAATCCGCTATCTATTATTTATTAATGAGGAAGCGTGAGCTCGTGATATGAATTCAAAACTGTGTAGGGGGCGGCCCCCTTAACGCCGGCACTGGATGATGGCCTATGCTTCACAGCCGCGGTTCAAAAGCGTAAACTTTTAAATCGCCTAGCAGGAATTATAAGTCTGATCAAGCCAATTGTCAACGATACCTGATCTAGAATTTTATTAAATATCGACGTCGATACCCAATACAAATATCGGATTGGAGCATCTCTAGTTTAAATCCAGAACTGAAAAAATATTTCTAAGGGTTATCATAAAAAAACAACACACCGATATAATATTATTTTTAATATTAATTATAATAATAAAAATATTTAATTTAAATATTTTGAATAATATGCAAAAACTGTTTTACTTGCAGAAAGCAGTTCTGTTATACTGTCAGAACTATAATGCTATACTGTCAGAACGGTTTCATATTACCGGAATGAACTGAACATCTTGAAAGAGCTCCTGAATGAAGCGTCGTGAAGCCAGTCTGAACATGCAGTGGGCCAACAAGTACGAAACTTCGGAATACAAGCAGATGTCATCAAACGCATATGGAAACTTTTCCTTGATTCTGCAAGATAACAAGTTACAATGAAAGAAAACATCAAATGACATCAGCCAAAGAGGCTTCCAATAAGAGCAATATATGTCTTCTTACGTGAGGAGTCCTGTTTCATTCCCTTTTGTCCCCACCGAGGAACTCAAGTTGATGACTAGTCGAAGCACCTCCTTCCTCAGAAGAACACGGCACGCTGGAGCATCCTCTGCAATATTTTTCACCCCTGGCAGAAAGCAAGCATAGGCAGGCATACAATTAACAATGAACCTCTATGAAACAAATGCTTGAGTATTTCTTGAATTTTCAGATCTGTGCAAGGCTGAAGAATTCCTCACCAAGAACAAGCTCGGTGCTGCGTGTGCTGCCACCAGAGCCCTGAGAGACAGCATCGCTGCAACCAGACACTCCCGAGTACTTAGACTGAGGCATGACGTCCAGGTTGTGTAGGGACTGATTGCACCATTCTGAGAATGGAGCATCGGGATAGTCTAAAATGGGATGATTGTAAGAACATAGAAACCTAAATGACTAATGATGTTCCAACTAATGGCCAGGATTGAAGTGAAACATATTGCATACATAAGTGATGTCACCTTTGTCCTGTGTTCTTTTGGAAAAACGTGCAGCTTACCCGTGCGGTTTTGCGTGGGAGTGTTTACATTGCACCCAAGCACGTAGAGCCCTGCGCAGTAAAGACAGTTCTCCTCGTTGTGCTCCTGCAGGCCGGTCTCCTCCGCACCCAGCAGCAGGTGCTGGTCTGAACGGCTCACCGCAATCAGCTCTGTGATACTAAGCTGAGATCGCAGAACCGAATGCCTGGATCCTTCACTGGAACCTGAGAAAAGAACAGCATACAGATTACTGAAAGGATCGTGAGGCAGTAATGCAATGGGAATAATATACAACCATTCCAGTCTTTACCATCTGCATCTCCCGAGAAGAACTTTGCTGATCGGTCCTCTGATGGTGGACTTGTCCTCTTCTGGAAGTATGGTGTGTCTTTAATCTAGTCAGCAACCAAATACAAGAAAGTCAAATTTTAACTAGAAATTTAGAAGGTGTTTTTGTAATGCCTGTTTACACTTGGTACTGACATGCTTTTTGGATAATTCTATCCCAAGTGACCACCATACACTTGAACTTTCAGACTAATTAATGACAGAATTTTCTTTTTTGGGTGAACTATCTCTTTAGTGCCATGTATGAAGAGAAAAATGAGATCAGACCACCAAAATAGATGTTAGTACCAGGTATAAACTAGATCATAGAGGAGTTAGTGACCTGGAACATGCTGTTGATGTTCATTGGCAGTGCAAGGCCAATGTAGTCATCAGAGTTGCCATACGTGGCACTGGACACCATTGAACGCACTGAGGAGGAGCGCTGTAGGGAGGTCTGACTGATAGGACTCAGAAGATCCTCCTTATCCAGAGATGCGAAACTCAAAGCCTTGAGAAACCTGTACTCATACAAATTGTAAGAGATCAGAGAGAAGTGTTTGGAAGCAGGACAACATTGGGAGAGAAAACATTAAGAAAAGAGGTTTGGACATTTAGGAAACTACTTGTGGTGATACTGCGTTACTGTAATTTTGCTGGCAGATGATTGGTAGGTTTGTCAATGTGGGAACAGGCTGGTGACGTGTTTTCACATTTAAAAAATGAGCAGCTGTTGTCATTAGCTGCATCATGCAAGTACTGTAGGTCAAAAACCTCTACATGCTTCTTGGATCAAATGCGGGATCAGTTGTGGGAATCGGTTTCAGTCTGTTTAGCAAACTACTTGGAGGAGTTTTGTGACAATGGATACAGGGCGTAGGTTAGAAAGTCTTTTTAAAACTACATACAATCAATGAGGAATGAGGAGTTTACTTTTTTTTTTCCAAGGTAAATTTAAGGAGTCATGGTTGAAGAGAATCAGGTTAAGGTATGGGCTTGTGGGAGCGCTAATGAGAAATGAAAAGGGGGCAAAGAACGACGAAAGAGAAGCTAAGGAGGCTGGGTTTTTGTATTGTAAAAATGGACTGAAGTGGACGTTCAGACTAAAATAGGAAAACGTCAGCCCTAGGGATGGACCACGCACCGTGGCAGCAGGGATCTGCGATGGGGCCTGCTCGAACCTTGGCCCAGACATCTGAAGCGCTTTTTAGTATACCTGAGAGGGACCATCAGAAACACACCACATTATTTCCAATGGGAGCAGTGCTTCCTAAGGGGCTTTTAGGGGTGTCATTTTTTATTTGTGTGGATTGTAACACTAATGGGGAACTCCATTAGAGCCCATTTATTGTCTGTTTAACATTGTGTAAGACTGATAACTGTAACAGCCACATCACAAAAATAAACTATTTTAAAGGAATTCTAAAAAAGAATGACTTCCTCTTTAATGTCTTTACTCCTAATGATTCTTTTAAGAAAGTGACTCTTAATTTTGAAACCTTTGGAGAGGGACGATAAATGTGGATGCATTCTGGTAATACTGTGTGACAACTGGGGTAAGTCTAACATCTAACACGAAAGAAACAGTAAAAGAAGGACGATGTAATGACAGAAAAGGGAAGAGTTTTGCACCATCTGTTGGTCCATCTGCTTTACCTGCGTGGTGTGAGTCTGGAGTCCAGGCTGCCAGTTTTCATAGTGATGGCATCGGTGAAGAGCACGTCTTTGGCAGGCGAGGCGAGTGCCTCGCTATGGGAAAGGGAGGGGTGGATTCGCTGCTGCTGTAGTCGTTTGAGGGTAGCGTATCCCAGTGCGTCCCGAGGGCTGGTATAAATGAAGCTACAGTCTGTCAGACTTGAAATGGTCGTGACAGAAGGCGATTTAAGGGACTGAGCCCTGCGTGGCAATGTATGAGAAGAACCTGGTGGCATCAGCAGTACAGAGTTAGACTTGGACAGGGGAAGGTGGTTGGATTGTGGAGTGAGAGAATTAAGTGTTTTGACAGTTTGAGTGCTAATGACCGTATTAAGGCTAACACAGTCCGTGTCGATGGTGGAAGAGTCCACGCCACCCACAGTCTCTCTGGATGGACTGGAGCTCATGGAGCTAATACCACTAGTGGTCGTGTCCGTGTTGAAACTCTGGCTGCGACTTTTAAACTGAGCCCCGCCCCCAGAGGTTGAGCCTTCGCCAGCCAGCCTTTCTCGACTGGTCTGCTCGCGTTGGGCATCTCCAACTGCATCTTTGTTTAGACGTACCTCCAGCTCCCCAATACTAGATGTGCTGCCCTGAGTTTCCAAAGTCTTGCTGCCTACAAAAGATGTATCCAGACTAACGCTTGGGCTTTTCGGCAGATGTGCGTCAGTAAATACGGGACTGAAGACATCTCCTTGAACTTGAGAGAATATAGAGGGCTCTGTAACTGTGCGTATCCTCCTTAGGCCTCCCAACGTGGGCTCACCATGGAGTTTACTGCTGCTACCAGTGCCTTTGGGGTCACTGGTACTACGGAGTTTTTTTCCAGAGAGAGAGATGAGGAAGCGGTTTCGGACAAGTCGACTGGAGGCTAGTATGGTGAAGGGGCTGCGGTCCTTTAGGAGTTTGGGTCTGAAGTACACTGGCTGGTCCTCTGATAGCTCAGAGCTTTCTAACTTATCGTCATTCAGGACGTACATGCCTGAAAAGGAATTTTTAGATGTTTTTAAAAGAAACCACTAGATGAAATTTACACAGTGTATGCAGAAATACAGTGTGTGTTAAGACAAACAACCTTTTCCAGTTTCAATTCTAGTCAGGATTAATGACTGTGCTTAGTACAGTCAGTAAAACCAGTCAGTGATTCATGACTCTTCCTGAGCCTTATTAAGCCATGTCTATAGCACCTCTCTGTATAATTGTAAGCCCAACCCATTAAGTAAGAAAAATACCTTTTATAGCTAAATCTGGCACATCAAGAGTTGAAAACAAAGTGCTAATTTGTTGACGCTCACAAGTCTGGGAATGGCTTTAAAAATATTTCTAACTATTTGAAGTAAATCGCTCCAAAAATCATAAGATCATTTATAAATAGATATCATCTAGGCCAGGTTGTCAAATAAATTCAGCCAAGAACTGACTAAAAAGGGTCTACAAGTCTCGTCATTTTTGTCAGTATCAAATTGCATGTGAAAGAAGAAACACAACACAGTTACACAACTCTAATAACAAAATGAGAAGAAAAAAAACTCTAAATCTTGTAGAATAAAAGATTGCAAAGCACTTGGGGTGCTAGATAAGCACCATTTGTGCTATATATTTTGGTACATTAAATATATATATATTCAGCAAAATGAAAATGAAACCAATGCACTGAGATTCTAAGCCAATAATAATAGACATGAGATGATTGGGCACATTTGAAAGGTGGCAAGAAAGACCTCCACCCTAAACCACATTGTTGCACTGTGGGCCATTAGTCATGTATGAGTAGATGGAAGCAGCACTCACTAGGCTGAGTGGAGTCACTCTCGCTGTTATGTCTAGAGCTAGTTGACTCAGAGTTCAGGCTGAGGGTGCTGGGTGCTGAGGACAGATGGATGAGGGGTTGCTGCTGCTGTTGTTGCTGCTGCTGCTGCAGTAGACTCTGGCTTTGCTCCACTTCATCTGGTACCACAGGCCACAGCTGTCTGCGATTGTGCCTAACTGCATCCCAACCATGCAGTTTGAGAAGCTCACATCCCTGCTTAGTTTTAGAAATGAGTCCCAGAACATAAAGACATGTCCTAACAGAGGGAAAAAAGGGCAAAAATTGTGGGAATAAGGTAAAAAATGCAACAAAAACACAGCAAAGATCAGCATGTATTTAAAAAAAGAAGAAGAAAGAATGCAAGATTGCCAAATAGTCAGGGAGGAGGTATTACACAATTCACCGAGTCATCTAACCCCGGAAAGAACTGGTTTCTGAGAAAATCATTTTGAAACTATGGAAGTGAAGAGGGGTTCACAGTTAACTTTCTGTCACAGCATGTCTGGTCACCCAGTTGGGCAAACTGTGAAATATCCCCCCTGTGCAATACAAACCAGCAAATGTTGCAATGCAAGTAACTTATTTTTAACTGGAACCACAAATTTTCTCTTGGCATCTTCTAAACATTTAGCTGAAATGATGGTGGGTAGTGAACAAGTGAACTACTAAATAAATGCCATATTTATATTTGATAGTTTTTGGCCATATACAGCCATGCAGTCAAGAGCACATACCCTCTAATAGAGAGAACCTCACAGTCATGGGCATGAGCGATGATATCTGGAATTACATTCTCTTCCTGTAGCAGGTTCAGTCCCCAGTTAGACGTACCAATGTTTCCCTTGAAGAAAGCAGAGAAAATAGTTTATACGTAATAATAACAATGCTACTTATATTTATTACCACAAAGATAGTAGTGGAAACAAAACTGAAACTTGTTTTAGGCTCACAAGCCAAATTCTAAAAATCAGGATGTATGGGACACAGCAAGTGTCCATATAAACCAAATGTATGTCCTTATAAACCCACACGCAGCTCACCAGGGCCCAAAGAGCAGCTTTAAGCTGTTTGATGCCATCCCATTTGTCCAGCACTGGGCAGCGCACTGTATAGCTCAGGTCTGAAACTACATTCTAATAAGAGACACAAAAGAAGCATTATATGAAGAAATGCATCAACATCACTGCCGGTCAAAAGTGATTTTAAAACACACACCTGAGCTTCTAGCAAATGACAGCCTGTCTTATCATGTACAAGTTGCCCATACAAATGCACAGGAAGAAAAACATTTGGTCTTTGTAACCTGTGATAAAAACAGATTTCAGACACGGAAAAAGTTATGGTTGACTTCCTTCCAAATCATAATACAGGCTACAGGTGAAATTAAAAACTGAGTACAATATGAAATTTCCACAGAAAACCTTTGATTGCTCCGTCGTACGTAGTTATCCCCATCCACTGGTTTACGGTAAGTAGTTAGTGCTTCGTTTAGCTGTTCCTCTATGAGGTCCACATACTTGAGGTTGTATTCCTACAGGGGAACAAAAGTAATCAGAATAGGTACGGCAACTCAAGTACTATAGAAAAACAAATAAGTACAAACACGTAGATTACATTTTATTGATGTACATATTGTAAACAATCTAAAACACTGCAGTGCAGAATCATGATAAAATGCATCACCTTCTGCCATTTCTCCAGTTGTTTAGTGACATAGCCCCTTTCATTTAGATAGGAGAACCCCTTTGGAATGGACAAAAACCTGGAAATGGAAATGGAGTCGTTTCTCATGCAAATATGACCCTTTTTCAACTTTACTGTATGTCAGTTAAACAGTTTATACAAAATATCCATATTTATACACATAAAAGAGTTTCAATTGAATGCTGTTATTTCGAACATTACATTCGGCAAGGAATCCTAAAAAAACCCTGATGTCAGTGTTTAGGGTTAGGGATAATAACAAGAAATTTGTCTGGAGCACCAAATAGCCTTTTAGATTGAATTTCAAAGGATCACATGATCACACTACTGTACTACTATACACTACTATATCTGAGCTTTACCGTAGCAGCAACAGCACACCCTTGTCTCCCAGGTGAGTTAGCGCTGGCTTCATCTGAATCAGAGCGTGCAGGTTTGCCTAAGATAAGAAGATGGTTAAAAACAACCTGTAATTAGACATGCCACTATATAACTGTCAAATCTGACCTAGATTCTGGCTGTTTACTGATCTCTGTGACAGATTCCTGGAACAGAGCTACACTGACACAGCGTAGTCAATTCACAAGTTGCCTCCAACGTCAACATGTTTTGTTATGTTACCTAGACCAAGCTACATTGAATAACATGACTTTCTGCCAAGTTCTTCTCGATGTCAGTAACATCCACACTTTTGCCCTTATGTGTTAACTGACTTCACCTTGTCTTCACAAGCCTCATCCAGTATGTCCAAAGCCTCCACTGAGACGGCCTTGTTGCGGTCGTGTAGCTGAGTCACCAGTAATTCAATACCCCAATTGCTGAAAAACTCCACGTTAGCTCGAAGTAGCACCCGCAGATGCTTGGTGGCGTACAGCCTGCAGCTCTGTGCGAAAATAACATTTAGGAGATCTGTTAGCATAGGGGAATGATCTTGCACGCATGCGTTGCTAAGCATAGCAAGGTCCAAATGTAAACAGGGTCAAAGGGTAGCAGTTCTGTTTCTTACGTCAGTGGCAGCAGTGAGGATCTTGGAAAGGATGACTCGTGCTAATCCATCTCGGCTGTAGTCCAGTGTGGAAACAATCAGCTTCAGAAGATGGTCCTGGTTCTTCAAGGAGCACAGGTTCAGCAGGCTGTCAAAACACATTGAGAAACAGGCTAATGTTGGAAGATACCGATATAATGTGTATGTCTATATCGTTCCTGCGAAGTCTCAGACTAACCACTGGAAGACGCTGCACTTCTCCAGCATCTTAACACCTTGTGGGTGGGCAGAGAGAGTGCCAAGGAAGAGGAAGTAGTGCTGGCTGAGAGTTGTGAGGAGGCCGTTGCTCTGTAAACTACGATCTGGTTTCAGGCCAGAGCATGAGCACAGCCACTGGACAATGTCCTTCACCAGGTCTTCAAGATACACCTGGCCATCCTGAGAAGACAGAAAAATAGTATCTAACTGTATGTTGGTTTTTTCTTCTTCTATGAAACACACTTTGAGAAACTGTATGGAAGAAAGCGATACAGGTTTGGAGCCACATGACAGTGAGTAAATAATGGGCGATAAATTGTAAGCTCAGTTCTTTGATATCTTTTCTTCTCACCTCATCTGACTCCAGCAGGAACTCAATGAACTGACAGCCCACCACCGTTAATTGCCTGGCCTTGCTATAGTCCAGCTCCAGGCTAGCATACAACTTGCTGCTAGGCTTGTAGAAGAACAGCAGCCTTCGCACAAACCTGAGAGAGGAAGTGTAGAACTTACACCATGAATTGGTGACAAAAAAGTGTTAAGAAGGTTTAACAGGAAAGCGATCTCTTCTTACTTGTGCATCTGTTCCTCTTTGTTGTTCCGAAGGTTAGCATTCGGCCACTGAAACAATTCATATTTAAAGATGTGCTTTAAATTAGTGCTTTATTGTCATGTTAAAGTAAAAAAACAAACAAACAGTAAGCATTGATAAAAACAAATTTGATTAACAAAACAGAATATTACAATGATTTCTGAAGGATCATGCAACTGAAGATTGGAGTAATGGCGGCTGAAAATGCAGCATTGTAATCACAGATATAAATATAATATATATATATAAATAAATATAAAAATGAATGTTTTTCTGTATGTATATATATATATATATATATATATATATAAAAAATAAATAAAACAAACACCACCTGTCAGAAGTTTTTGAACAGTATTATTTTAATGTTTTTTAAAGTAAAGTATTTTCTGCTCAAAAAGCCTGCATTTATTTGATTTAAAGTACAGCAAAAACAGTAATTTTATAAAATAATTAAATATTGCCATTTAAAATACCTGCTTTCTATTGGAATACATGTTAAAATGTAATTCATTTCTGTGATTTTGGCATCACTACTCCAGTTTCATTATCTTTCAGAAATCATTCTAATATTCTGCTTTGCCGCTCAAAAGAAAGCAGCAGAGTACAATTTTTTTCAGGTTTCTCCAAATATAAAGTAATAACTTTTGATTGATTTAAAGCATCCTTGCAAACGTATGAATTGTAAAAAGTATTAAAACCTTACCTTGAGTATGGTACTGATCAGGACCCAGTTCCATTCCAAATTCTGTTTATGATTGAGAATCTGACTGTCTCGGAGGTTCATCATCAGGGCCTCCTCGGTGTCCTAAAAACACAACAGAAATGCAGATCACATCCAAGTTGAAACGCCAAAGAAATGTTTCCCTCCAGTCACCAGCTCATACCTTAATGACAAAAATGTCTCTCTGGGGCCTTAGGTACTGGTCCCGACAATAATTAGCAGCCAGCGATTTGCGAATAATGTGGTCCAAATAAAGACTATTGGGTTTGGGGCCTCGTTTCTTCTTCTCATGAAATCGCTTCAAGTAATTGACCGCAGCACTTGCCCGTCTACAAAACACAACCGAACAGAGCTCCATCAAATCACAGAGATAATCATGTAGCTTAGACACTGTGCTATTTGTGTTGCCAGCTATGAAGAACAAGACAGCAACTCACAGTCTTTTCTCCTGAGGAATGTCAAAAGAAGCAGCCATGTTCATAAGAGTGGGCAGGCAGTGCAGGTGGTGACTATGGGAGTGAGGAAGAATGGTGTTGGCCTGAAAATAGTTATTTGAAGTTTAAGGTTTGAGTTATAGCTGCATTTAAACTGTATTTTCTGTTGCAGTAAATTGAGCATAATACCATATGCAGGAGCTCTCCTAAAAGAATGGTTGCACGCACTGAAACACTATCATCACTGCTAGTGATCACTTCAACCAGACCCTGGAAATAAACAACATTATGTCTTCAGAACCTTTTTGGAGCTTGACAGTCTTTATATGCTTCATTGCATGAAAAAGAGTAGCATGAAGATTCTTCAAAATATCTGCGCCCACGTAAAAAAATTAAGTTGTATGTGGGTTTGAAACAACACAAGGGTGATTCAAAAATTAACCACAGCTTCTTTTCTTCGAGAATGGTTCATGTTCAAACAAATGATGGTGAATCACAATTTTCTAATGGTAGATTACCTCTAAAAGTCCACTGTGGATGAATGCACAAAGTAGCAAGGCGAGATAGTTATCCATCAAATCTGGTCTGGGTGGATAAAGAACACAAACACTCGTCAAGACTTTGAAGCTAAATGCATTCAAGGCTTATCTGCTTAGGCCTCACTACTTAGCTCAGTTTCAGGGTTAATCAAGCCCTGCAAATGCTCTTACCTGGACCGTGCCCTATGTGGAAGAATTATTTTTGCTTCTGAGGCTACAAAGCCATCTGACAATCTCCAACTGTCCTGAAACCTACTGGGGTCTGGAAAAGGGACAGAGGACATTGCTCCTGTGAGTGAGTTGACTTCTGATGTGATAGATGTCTGGAAACTAATATGTTAATCAGCACAAGCAGACAGCGGTCGCACTTACCCACACTGAGAAGAGCTTCAATAAAATCTTGCGTCACCACGGGAACAGGGAGTCTGAATATATCATACATCACCTCCAGAAGACCTCGCTGAGAAAAGAGTGACAGAGTGTGATGAAGTTCCTCAGGATGAGGCTTGAGAACGGACTCTGTAATCACTATGCTTAATATGTACATCTCATCGTATAGATTTAGGGCTTGTTTATTTATTTATTTTTGTATCATTATATGTCAGTGACATTCCATATGGTAATTATTTAATTCCACTTTTTGAAATTATTTATTTTGAAATATTTCTATTAAATTGTAATTAGTATGATTATATTTATTATCAGGCCATTAACATATTTAACTGTGATTAATCTAACTTTAATTTCATTAATTAAATGAAAAACATTTCTGTAAATGTATATATAAATAAATTCTATATTTTACTTTATGGACTTGACATAACAGCTACTACATGTATAAAGTGTAAACATGAATACATTAATACTAATAATTAGTTTTATTATTAAAACTAATAATGTTTTAAAAACACAAACACAAAATATGTACCAAACGTAGCGTAGTAGCTTTCGAAATCAAAAGAACTGGTTGCTTGATTTGCAATCTGTGTGTTTTGCAAGCTTTATAATTATATCATTTAACCATACCCTCACTTCCATATTTGGTATACACAGCAAACCAATGAGAGACTGGATTCCAGAGTTCTCTGATTTGCAGAGATTAATGATACCTGGAGGTAAAGTGGGACGAAACAACAGGTTTGGACTCAAGTGCAGTCAAGGGAAAATTCCATTTAAAAGATGCATTACAATATTCATGCAAATATTTTCTTTTGAGATGCATTATCCTAATATATGCACGTTTACACAACCAACCTTAAGCAGTGACTGAAATATGGGACTACAAGGATTCCTAGTAGCAACAAGTAGCATTGCTTACCTGACCAAGAGCGAAGGGAAGCAACAATTGACATCTTACTGGCAAGAAATCGAGCCTCCCTGTCTTCTCTGAAGAAAGAAATACGACGCATCGATAAATGGCGTGCTTGTGTTACCAATGGCAAAATCTTCTTTGAAAGACCTTTAAGCAGCACACTCACTTGAGTTGACCCTCTGCGGTGTCTGGATTGTGTCTGTAGTGAAAGTCTGTGTAAGGTGCCAGGATTTGCTGAAATAAAAATTAAGCAAAACATAGATTTGTCCAAATCTGCATAAAACATAAATGTTATATAGTAAAACAAATATAACTTTTTTTAGAATAACATTTACACCCCTAAGCTGTGATATGAAATAATACAATATCCAAAGGGGTAATTGTTGAAGACGAATCCATACCTCAAGCTCCACGTCAGAGCGCACGTATTGCCGTGTATGAGGGTGATTGAGCAGGTGCAGGATGGTGGTCATCAGAGCCTCGTTGATGCGACTGAGCTGACAGTCAATTACATTCTTTAGGATGGTGCTGAGACCACCCCTCTTGGCCACAATCTCAGGGTTCTCCAGTGCTGCACACACAAACATGGACATTGATGAGGTCAACGTACACGTTCATGATACACACTGATACGTTAGAGTCTGCAAACCCACCAAGTTCACAGATAATGGCGATGCAGGCACGAACCATCCGGTCCCGCTCCTGCGGTCCATCGTTACCCACAGCAATTAATGAGTTTGTGATTGAGCTTGGGAAGAGCAGGGCGTTCACAGTGATCATCTGGAAAATCATTGCAAAAACACTTATACCAACTCTTCTATCCACGACAATAACAACACTGAACATAGTTAAAGAAATAAGCCAGAGTACAGTGTAGTTGATTTTATTTGAATGCAACGTGATAACAGAATGAGATTCTACTATATGCATAAAGAATAATCAAAAATGGAAATACATAGGTTGGTAAATTGAATTTTTTGTAGCAAGTATATTCATCAGATATTGTGTGCAAGACAATAGATAAAATAAAATAAAAAATAATATTAAGATTAAATTGCGATAAATTATTGCATATTATGTAATATATTGTATATTATTGTTGCTCACACTGATTTTTATAAAGCTCATCGTTCTGAAAAGTGTGGTGTGCTTTGATTGGCCAGCTATCCAGCAGCAATAACACTACAGCAAGAATAATGGTTATGCCTTCTTCCTTTGCTTAAACATTTGGGCGCTATTATGAAAATCTTCAAACACAGTGATGCAGACATGTGTCGGCATGTTTAAATGAGGTGTTCTAGGTAAGTGTGGATGAGTCTTAACCTTTATAAAGAATATCTCACCATGTTTGAGACACATGCACAAACAGCTCCATTGTTAAAGGAAAACCTGAAATCGCATCATATGCCCCCCTAAAAAATTGTAACGGGACCCCTGCGTTTTTTTTTTTTTTATTATTACAGCAGGTGTTGAAATCTCACCTTTCTCACCAGTCTGAGTGCTTGCGTGCGTTCCACCTCATTACTCTGCTGGATGTCAATGCACCTGCAGGTCAAAAGGTCACATTAGTAGTCAATGCAGGAAATAACATCCTTAGAGCACCACCACTTTAAAATGAGCTTAACTGGACTTGACTAGCTCTTCGCATGAACGCTCCTCTCTCTTTCTCTCTCTCGGTCAGATACTAACAAGAGATGAACCACAACTCGCCATGAATTAAAATCAAGTCTTGTTTCTGATAGAAACAGTTAGTCTTTATCCCACAATCCTTAGCTCAGAACTAAACTGCTGAAATGACTGGCCTGCATGCATTAGTATAAAAACATGTCACACAGACCTGGCAATCAGGTAATCCACCTGGAGCCGGAGCACTTTCTGAAGGATATTACTGTCTCGGATGAGATAACGGAGAGCACGCAAACCAGCCGCCCGCACCTCCTTAGCCTCATTAAGCAGCGCCAACCTGAGGCTGTGAAAGAAACAGAAAAGACAACACGAGACATGAATCATTTAACTTAAATCATTTCAAATAATTCAAAGTAAAAAGTAATGTTTTATATATTTTTCTGCTCGGACATAAAACAAGATAAAGCATTTCAGAGATGGACAAAGACATTTCATTTTCATTAAATAAATAATTCATTAATAAAATGAATTATTAATGTATGAATTAAATTAATAGAATTCTGAAAACAAATCAAATGATTACTTGTGCATGGGAAAATTTACTAGAAAAACATTAATAGATTCTATTACATATATTTGATTATATCTTTAGAATCATCTTTATATATATATATATATACAGAGCATTTATTTGAAATAAAATTTTCTTTACTGTCACTTTTGATCAGTTTTCAACATAAATATATATATATATATATATATATATTTTTTTTTTTAATTACTGACTTTTTAAAATCTGTTTTATTTCTTAAATTTAGCTCAAAATCATAAAATTTAATTTCATAAAATTAATTTTAGAATTGAAATAAAATAACTAAAAAAAGCCCCACTTAAATTAAATGATCAAAACACCTTTGCCTTATGCTTTATGACTCACCATATAATAATTTCTTCATAGGTAAAGCCAAACTTTTCCTCTGAGAGCCCAACATTGCAGAGCAGCTGTTTTGGAGACATAAACAATCACTTATTTTACTTGGCAACAATAGGAGACATTGATGACTCTACTTGTATTCAAATACTGCTGGAAGACTGCAGGGTATTTCACACAAAGCAAAAACACGCCCATGCTCGTAAGGTTGGAGGGTATTTTATTTCTCATTCTTATGTGATTTATACACTTCACGGCATGCTTGACAAAACCTGTTTGACTGATCGTCTACTGAAATATAACAATGCTGTCAACAAACTGATAATTTTCCACTTAAACTGGTGAACATGAACCAGTTATGTTTTCCATTTAAGGCTATCTACAGGCAGTGCCACCTATAACAGCTCAACTAGAAACAAAATAAAATTACACAAAGTGAATGGCATTTTTACATTTTCTATACTGGCAATCATTATATGAGCCATCTGAATGGTTTCCCCCTCTTTTTAAAGCCATAAGACTGGCAAGCACATGTGCAACTCGCTTTGGCTGTGAACCACAAAACATGCAGATATCCTCAGCCTTACACCTTCAATCTTGTATTGGTTCTGTGGCAGCTGGCAGACATCAGATTGAACTTGCAAGATCTGGAAAAGATTACATTTGCACTGGCACCCTTACCCTGTTTGTGTTAAAATGTAAAACTGATCCAGATTCAGCACTTAAGAGACTTTGAGAGCATCTGAGCTTGAGTTAACTCCTTAGGTCTGCACAGATGCTGTTATTTTAGGTCAGATCCAGTAAGTGTTGGGCAGAAATGCCCTCAGGCCTTGACTGATGGAAACCATAAAGTACTCTGTTTACTCCATTTTACCAAACACCAGTAAGTATTCACATGCAGGAGTCCTGTGTTGTAATACCAAACAGATAAACCAGATTCATCTAGAAGTTAATTAACTGATTGATTTATACACATAATATGTGTATAAATATATATATAAATAAAACCAAAATCATAGATGAACTGAATTAAAATGCAAATTCACTCTCTGACAGCAGGTGGCACCTATGGAACTCACAGCCAGTTACAGTTACTGCTGTAAACAAAGCAGTGCTGTATCAAAGACTATAGAATACCAAGACGTGTCTTGACTGATCTCGCCAAAGAAATAAGCTTTTTATAAAACTATTTGAGCAAACGAAACAACATTTATAACGCAGTTGTCAGATTTCATTGGTCGTAATTTTAAGTTTAGTGAACAGTTTAATGTTTCCCTATTCAAAGAGATAGGAGCTGCACTTCAATGCAAGTACTCCTCGCTGCAGACTGTGCGCGGTGACTTCAGCTACATACCTGACGTATGTGTATGTGTTTACCGCGCGTGCGCACATCAATATTGCATTACATAATTACATAACAGTAAGGGTAGGTTTAGGTTTGTTTGAGGTGTAGACATTAATAAAACAGGTAGCATTTTCTGTTATCAAATTGTGCTACCTATTTTACCTATTTTCCATTATTTTTATTTTATATTAGCGCTAAATCTCCGTCAGCTGTTTTTAAAAGGAACGCCAGCTTATACACAGAGCCGTAGATCACTGAGAACCTGCGCGGTAAGTTTTGCGTGTGAAACTGACGTATGTACCTGATGTCACCACGCTACAGTCTGCAGCGAGGGGTGTCTCGAAAGGCACGAGATCGTTCTAATGGATGATCGATTAAGTTACCAAATAAAGTTCCTTGCCCGATAAAGGGTTAAAATTATACAATGGCATTGCTCTGTTCAGTGTGTTGGGAAATCGGTAATTTTGTCCCGCGTCAACATTTATTCAACAGTTAATAACGCTCAACATTCAAAAGGAAGCCTACAAATGACAAAGCCAGCACTTTGGTCATCCTCTTTCATTATTTCGGCAAATGTCTCCCACACTTTGCTCTTTCTATTTGTGTATTTGCGGAGCTTCCACTCCCCAGTCT
>JAUCNO010000425.1:10036833-10056868 GCA_032353835.1 Enteromius viviparus
AACCTTCGGCCCAGTCTGAGGTCCTGAGCACTCTGGAGAAGGTTTTGGTCCAGGATATCCCTGTACTTGGCCGCATTAATCTTTCCCTCGATTGCAACCAGTCGTCCTGTCCCTCCAAAAACACCCCAAAATATATAATGCTTAATGTGTTATTTATAATTATTAATGCTATTAAGTTAGATTTAACACCACTGTTAACTAAGTACTAGTTTCAATAGTTTTTGGCTACCAAAATTGGTATGGAGGACTGTGAAAATGTACTGGTTCTGGTACCAACTCCTGAAATTTTGGTATCATGACAACACTAATAGTAGCTTAAAAATAAGTTTGATATTTTGTTTTTGATTTACCATATAACTGCTAGAATGTTTGCTTGAAGGCTTTGCTTACGGTTTTCATCTCAACAGGCTCTCAATATCACCACACATGTTCTCAAACCAGGTGGCAACTTTGTTGCAAAAGTAAGCTGTCCCATTCTAATTCATACTCTTTATTACCTTGTCTACTTGTCAGAACAAGATGATTTAAGTCTAATAAATATTTTCTGTGAGAAATGTCTACTTCAGTCTCACCTGAACTTGTCTTTCTTCTGTGTAGATCTTCAGAGGTAAAGATGTGACCCTACTGTACTCCCAGCTCAAGATCTTCTTCAGTTCTGTAACCTGTGCAAAACCATGCAGCAGCCGCAACTCTAGCATAGGTGAGAGGGGAATTTCATATGAAGAGGGAATACTAACCTGTACTGGGAATATTGTACTTTTCCAAACTTGAACCAGTGTGTTTTTGCCCTTCAGAGGCATTTGTGGTGTGTCAGAATTACTCTCCACCTGAAGGTTATGTCCCCAACATGTCCAACCCTTTGCTGGATCACTCTTACGGTAACTTCAACTCAAAATAGTTCTTTCGTATTTGATTGCGCTCATCTGTATGTGACATTTATTCTAACTGTATACGCCAAGTCTTCCTCCTTACAATATGAATGCAAATTTGTCCCATCCAGATGTCGACTTCAACCAGTTGGAGGGGCCAAACCGAATAATAGTTCCTTTCCTTGCTTGTGGTGATCTCAGTGCCTTTGATTCGGACAGAACGTACCCACTTCAGGTGCCGGTCGGCTTCTTTTTAATCACACATAGATTTCTATGAACGAGTATTCTGACCTAATGCATGTTTTGTTTTATTCTCAAACAGCTCGATTCTAGTAAAGAGTACCAGTATTTACCACCCACCCAACCTCCAATCCGGCCACCGTACCAGCAAGCCTGTCAGCTCCGCAAGAATAACTTGTTAGCCAAAGAGGACTCTCCTTCTGGTGCAGTTGATTCCCTGTCTGCTTTAGATCTCAACAGAAGCCCGGATACAGACACAGTCACATCAGGAACCTCAGATTAATCACTGATTCGAACAGTTTCTGTTCAAATTGTTTTATCATGATTGATCAACATTTATTTTTAAGATAATCAGAAAAAATGTGATCCGTTACATTTTTGTACCTTCATTTTAAAGTTGTCAACCATTAATAATCATACACTTAAAAGTACTGTTCCTTTATATTTTGTTGACCGTGTTGGTTGCTTTTAATGTAGTTTATCTTTTATGTATTTAATTGTTTCTGTAACTTTTATTACACACAGAACCTACCTTGAGATTGAACTTTCAACCGCAGCTCAATATGTTAATAAAATGCACGTAACTAAATTTACCATGGCGCAGAGTTTGTTGGTTTTATTTTTAGATGCATTGATTCAAATTAAGTTTGAATCCGCTCTTATATTTTTAATAACGTTTTGTCTTTAAACTCAACATTTCAGATCTTTAGGCCTGTTGATGAATAAAGAATTAAAACATATTTTAAGAGCTAAGTCAGAAGTCAAAGTGCAAAGGTTAAGTGAAGTTTAAAATACTCAGTCAAGCTTGCAAGTGGGAAGATCTACCATCTGTTTCCTTTCATTCGCTTGCTCAATGGTCCATGCATATTCTGGGCAGTTTCATAACTGTAGTGTTTGTCACTAAATAACCAAACTGTCGAGCATACTATGTTTCTTGTTTTTTTTCTTGAGTCCACTGATGTGTTTTTTTTTTTTTTTTTATTTATTCATTAATTTAGTTAAGAATCATTCAGTCATGCAGAGACGATCAGTCTTGCACAGATCTCGTCTTCTCAGAGTTGGGCAGGAAAACAGAAACCTGTATGCAAAAATGGCAACCATACATCCGGTTTGTGTGTATTTTTGTTAAACAATGTCATTGTCATGCTAGAGGTTGCTTGAAGACCTGATAGTCCTAACCAGTGTTGCTGTATCAACTTGAGCACATTAAATTATGATCCGTCTGTGTATATTCTGTAAGTGCTACATTTTAATTGTCTATGTACGGCGTATTTGACTGAAAATGTATGTGTTGGCTTACACTTTACATTGCTTATTTTTCAGTTGGTCTTTTTACCAAATTAGCAAATGCAGGTACGTAGTAGTTTTTGTTTTGTTTGTTTTTTATGAAATGAATTTTTAGTAAATTTACTACTAAGGATGATTCAGATTGATTGCAAATTTTGCTTCAACCCTCAGAAACACTGTAGCAAAGAAAAAAAAGTTTTTTTTTTAAATCTCTATTTTCCCTAAACCTGTGTTGAAACTACAAGGATTGGACAAAAAAAACAAACGTAAACTCCTGTACAGCAGTACTGTTACTTATGTGGTGTTTGGACAGCTTTTTTCTGTCTCTTTCGTTTACTTTTGGTGTTTGGCCACTATTCTTCTTTACAGATAAAATCTTGCCATGCTTTGTGCATGCAGTCATAATCATGAAATTAGTTTTTTTTTTAAACACTAAAGTGTTTAGGTGTAGTAAATGATGCTGAATGTATCTTAAACTGATTTAAAAACTAGAAATAATGTGTTATTTTGTGCATCCTCTGTACATATAACAGCAGTATAACAATTCAACTTGAAATATTTGTCTTTAGCTTCATGTGTTTCTTTTTCTAAATACCCCATCATCATTAGGTGCATATCTGACCTGAAAAATATATATCTGAAAAAATATCACATTTTTCTTCTCGGGCATTTATTCCCTTTAAATTTTTTCACTTTTCAACCCTGTAATAGACTAAATGGGCTTGATTCAAGAAGGATTTTACACAGAACAAACATCTATTTGCTGCTTGTCTGTCCTTCTTAGCAATTTAATGGTGACAAATAAACATTTATCATATATTTCACATTTTTATTGGACTGAAGGACAGACAAATTGTGTCTGTTAATAATTTTAACTTACAAGTTTAACTGTTAGTTTAGAAACTAACATGTCAGATGGTAATCAGCAAGAAATGCTTTCATTCGTAATTATCTTCCCTGTATCTTTTACAAAAATATTAATGTCGCATGATGGGGTTGAAGACTAACACATTTAAAGGGTCAACATATCTTTCTGTTACAAATGTGGGTGAATGTATATGTATGTCAAAGCTGAAAGGGGACTTAATTATATTTATTACAAAATTATGAGTTGTCATGATTGTCGTGGTAAATATATTTACTGAAACCGTGACTATTTTTCCTTTCATTAAAAGTATTACATTCAGTAAATAACTCAACCCTGTTACAAGTTTATAACCCTGTAAAAATGAGAGTTCTATATTTGTGACGGGGTGTGGGAGTGTGATGGGGTTGTGGTTTTCCTCTCAAAAGGGCCACTGTTCTTCATGTTGTGTAGAAGAGTACCATATACGACAGCAATGCATTGAAATAAAATAAAATGTTGAAAAATAGTAATGACAAGCTTGACAACATATCATTCCTGACTATACTATTCCTCAAAAATATTAATAAAAATAATTCTATTAACCATTTTCTGCGCCACTGTTAAAGAGACCAGAATGATGTCATTTCTGGTGTATTATGTCACATATGAGTATAGTGTTAATTGTTATGGGTGTAGAATGGTTAGAGTGACGGGGGTGAGTTCAGACCCAGGGATATAACTTTAACATAGAGTTTTTCTTTTCTTTTTTTTATATAAAATATCTTGCAGTTTTTCAGATAAATATTTTTCACAAGAAAGAAACACAAATAAATGCTTATATAATTGAATTATTAAATCACAAACACTTACATTTTGCTAATCATTTTTTTTTAGTAAAAAATTAAGAGAAGTGACTCAAGGACATGACCCAATGCTTAGTTTAAAGATAGATGTAAGGTACTATTTTATGCACAAAAAATATTAAAATGCAATCATTATTTTTATTCATCATAATCTTGGTGAACCACCACTACTGAAATCGTACAGAATCCCAGGGAACAACCCATATACAGTACCAGTGCTCATGTTTCTGAAGGTTAGTTTTTGTTATGTGCATGGTATTATGTATTCGTTAACAACTCGTTCAACCTGCAACCCTTATACAGAGTTCACCGTTAGTCTTCAAAGGATGACTGTCAGTGACAAGACGGATCTGACATGCTGTTCCCAGGATTGGTCTAGATGCACTTTCTACGCTGATTCAACAATCATTGGCGAGCAAAATTACTCAGAATTACTACTTAACAAATGCTGTAAACTTACTGTCCGTGGAGAGCAACTGTTACAGGGAGAAACCGGAGAGAAGCTCCGAACTGTTATCATCCATTGTGAACTCAATGCTACCAAAACGGGCCAAAATGTCACCATTACAGTGTCGAGGAGATGTAAATAGCTTTTTTTAAAACATTGTAATAAAATATTTTTTCTGACTAGACAGAGGACACAGATTTAACATTTTAAACTGCTTCCCCCCCCTTCCCCCAGCTTTAGCTCTTTCTGGTAAATACCTTTTTATATTTTCGGTTATCCTGGGGACACTGATTCTGCTCTCTTTGCTCATCTCCATTATCATATGCATTATCTATGTGACCAAAAAACAAGGTAAGAAACTGCAAACACAATATTCTCTTGTGTAATTCTGGTTATATGTCAAGGAATGATTTCACACTTATATCTTAGATATTTGAAAGCTTTATTACCAACCATTAAATAACTAACATGTACAGTTTCTATTTATTTTTTTCTCTCCAAAGTCTAAAATGTGTTAATGAATTCATTCGTCTGTTTTTTTGTTTGTTTGTTTGTTTTGTTTATTTTTAAGGGTATAGAGATTTTCATCCAGCTAGGTCAGTGCATATTATTCAGCTGAATTATTTGGTATAAACCTACGATTCTCTAAATGTAATGTTTTGTTTTCTTACAGAAATCATGTAATGGACAATGGTGAGTGAGTTTGTGGAAATGCTTAAAATCTTAGTGATACCAGGAAAAACTTCTATTGCACATCTACAATTGGATGGAAAATTCTGAGGTTATGACTGGTATGATGTTGACATAAAATTCACAACAAATTCTCTCTTTTTTTTTTTTAGACAACAAAAATGCAAGTTCTGGTACTGCTAAAGAGCAGGAAGGGAAAACAGAGGTACACACACACACATATATATATATATATGTATTATTTATTGATTGATTTACTGGTAACGTGTAATGTTTAATTTCACCATGTTTCACAGACAGTACAGGATGAGCTATTATATGCCACAGTGAATTATTTAGGTGCTGGTGAAAACTCTGCTCCTGCAGTGAAGTTTGAATCAGGAACTGATTACGCCACAGTGGTCATGCACTGATCCTGCAGCACTTCATGGATTTTTTTTTTTCCTTCAGGGATTTAATCCACCACTGAAATAAAAATTATATATGATCTCTTATGGGTTTCGTGAATTGATTTTAGATATATAATATATTCACCAGAAAGAATCTGTTCACTTGATTAATGCACATCAGAAAGTGGTTGAATTAGTAAACCTAGCAGAGCTCACATTAGGTTTGCTATTGGCGTTCTTTCCATTCTTTCCAGCAACCAGGGAAGCCTTGATGACAGATCTTGAATGACAGGTAGGCATGTAGTCAACTTTAAACTGTTACTCTCCCATTTTCTTCTGAGGTTAAACAGATTAACAAGTTATTCTGTAGGCTAGGTTAGCATAGGATAGGTTAGCCCAGGGGTTCCCAACCTTTTGTGACTCAGGGCCCACCATTGACTGTTTGAAAACATTTCGAGGACCAACTTTTTAAATATGATACTATGAACACAGAATAACAGAAAACTCTGAACAGAAAAATAAATACACTGCTGTTAATGAATTATACTGTAGCAGACAAGATCAAGTCAAAATATTGGAAGCTAGTCTGTCTCCCATATCTGCTTTTCTTTTCAAAAAGCGATCCATATTATAGTAACGTGTTCGTTAACATTACTGAATCTAATTGAACAAATGTTCAAACTGACGCTGTGACGTGGTGGTAGGTGTTGTGATAAAAAAAAAAAAATGGATTTTTAATTTCAAACACCTGGACTATCATGTTTTTGATAATATAAATTCAAAAGAATAATTAGATTATTACAAATAACATTATTTTTCTATTAATAAATAAATAAAAATTAATTTGGATTAATCTACCACTGCCTGCAAGGCCCACCAGATGGCCGCGGCCCACTGGTTGAGAATCACTGGGTTAGCACAAGACAATTCATTTGTTTGGTAAATTTGTTTTCAAATTCTACATGCAGCATCGAGAAAAAAAGTTTCTTTTTTCCCCCCAGTTTATATAAACCGATAATGAAATGTGTGGAAATGCCCCCATTATGTTGTACTGTATAGAGTCCACTAGATGGCAAACCGAGATTGCTCTTCACTGACATGCAAGGTATTAACCGAAGCTTGTTGAAAAAAACGGTATGTAACGTTAGTTGGAGACTGCCTGGGTCATGCGAGTACGTCCTAAGTATGATTACGTTGTCCAGTAGCCCTCTTATTGATTTGTGAACGTGTTAAAATGTGACGTAAGTTATATTTCTATCACTTTCTTACCACACGATTGTATACTGTTATGTATGTTACTGTTATGACCACATACACAACGACCAATGTGTTTTAACGACGAATTTTACTTCAGACTAGTAGGCCTAACGTTACCTGAGCAACCACAGACAGGAGCAGTTGTAGGCAAAAAGTATCACTTCTAAAACTTTGATCTAACGCTAATTTCAATGAGATGGCTTTTTTTTTTTTTTTTTTTTTTTTTTTTTACATATTAGAGGTTTTACACATACATAATATAATTGCATACTTGCATGAGATAAAATAAAAAGTCACATCAGTCGCCTCGAAATTAATATTTACTTTACTGGTCGCCTCATGGGGTATCCATATTAGCTGCTTTCCCTGCTGAAAAAAACATCATATGCTGGTTAGCTATGTTTTGAAGCAGGGATGCTGGATTATGATGGTTCTTTTGATCAGCAAAGGTCCTGCATAAACCAGCAAAAGGACCATCATAATCCAGCATCCCAGCTTCAAAACATACCTAACCAGCTGTTTTTTTTCAGCAGGGTTACCCATAACACCTGTTGTTCGACAACTTTTTTAAATAAATCAAATTAGTTGACTGTAAATACCTCTATAATTGAATTGCTAATGAAAATGTTTGCTTTTATGAGCAATGACATACTGTTAGGTGTCAAAATACAATTTCCATATAAGCCAGCACGACATAAACCCTTAAGACATATAAAACCTGAAGAAAACTGTCTGCTAGTATTCTCATTCATCAATGTCAGCTGAAATCTGCCAACTTTGCTAATGCACAGCTTTTCTTTCGATGTGACGTATCACTCTGAAATAGCAGAAATATCAACACTTTTGCATTCTGCAAAAAAAAAAAAAAGTAACTGGGAAATAGCTATAGCTATATGTATTTATGCTATCTGTGTTGATTTATATGTTAGTGCAACCCTAAAACATCTGAAAGCATCCAAAACCAACCTAATTACAGATTCCACCAAATGTGTGGAACGTCCACCAACAGTTTTACATGGGTACAATCAAGTTTTTACCAAATACAGTATGTGATGTAAACTAATCAGAGACTGTGACTGCAATTGCAAAGTTTTCCCCCTTAAAGGAAATCAGTAAATCATTTTGATTAGAGGAAGGGAAATCAAGCAGCTGAAGGATAATGTACAGTCTAGTGTCATGACATGCATAAATAAATATCTGTCACATGACTCAGACATAATTCTCAGGAGCAAACGCTTGTGCCTGCATTTCACTTCAGATGGGCTCTGAATTGTAATGCACTGGAACCTTTTACCATTGCTATTACTCGCCAATCTTACATTTTGCACATAAACCAGCAAAAATAAACACCACACTGTATCCCATATGTTCAATAGCAACACAATAATTTTTCATTACTGTATAAATGACAAAATACAAGAGAAGAACAGTATGAGAGCTCTGGGAAGAATCTGGATGGTGCTATAGGGTTTTACCTTGACATAAAGCGACTGGTACGTATGCAATAAACGAGTGCCAATGCAGCCTCTCTTTCTCTCTCTCTTTCTTTCTCTCCCTCTCTCCTTGTCATATGCACTCATTGTCTTTCTCTCATAATCTGCAGGTCGAAATGAACCAAATTACTGCATAGACAACAATGGAAAACCACAGTCTGGTGAGAGTGAGCGAGATTGTACATGCAGTTTTTATGAGGTAAGCTGTTATGGCTCTAAACCCTTTCACTCTCAGCATTCAAATGGGAACCTGCCTTCACTTAGAACTAGACAATGAACCCAACTGACTGCATCACACTAATGTAAACTAGAAACCAACAACAGACAGTGGTGCGAGAGTATTTGATCAAACAAAAGATGTTTTGTCTGGCTATACTAAATTTGTGCACTGATTGTTTTCACCTAGATCCTGCAGATCTGCACAAAGAGGACGACAATAATACAACAGTAAACAGTTGGCAGCATCTCTGCTGAGAAAAATGGGAGACTGTGAGTGAGAAAGAGAGACGGAGGGAGAAAAATCGAGCTGCTGCAGTATCTCTACACTGCTGAGGCTAGGACTGCGTGACTGACTGGTGTGTTGCAAGAGAGAGAGAGAGAAGGGAGAAAGAGAGAGAGAGAAGGGAGGGGGATGGGAAGGATCTTGCTTGGATGAGGTGCAGGCAGGCAGGCAGCAGCATCATCTCTTTTGTAGCGTGCTGCTGAGGGAACTTGCCGCCTAGAGCCGTGCAGGGTGCTCACTCCTCGCAGGCGCGCACAGCGCCAACGCCTCTCCCGCACTGGCCACCGCAAGGACAGCGACAGCCTCCGTTACAGGCGCAGCACTGCTTGTTTCAGCGGCACCATGGCGCAAGCCGCTAAGCAGATCCGTAAGAACAAGGACCTACAGGAGCTCGCAGCTCAAGAGCTGCGAGAGAAGGAGGAGGAGAAGATCAAGAAGAGGAACCGATCGAGAGACCGTAGACGCAAGGTAACGGAATAAAAAAAACAAAACAACCTCCTTGCTCTTTTTTTTTTCGCATCGAGAAGGATACACACACCTTCACACATATCACAGACTCATTGTGTTAACCAGTCAGCTAGAGCTGGTCGTTCACCGATTATGTTTGAGGGAGATGCTGATGTCTGGCAGGGCGGACGAGGGGGGGGTCATGACTGAGATGATTGGTTAAGTAGCTCCTCGGTCCTCGGGGGAATATCCTGATCGATCAATTTAAAAGCTGATGCTGTATATGACGGTGTTAAAGCAAACCCGATTTCTTTATTTATTTGGATGTACCCATCACAGGCTCCATTGTTGTCGCGTTCCCGCCGCCTGTCGTTGGCATGGTACACCACCTCATATCAATGCCGTAAGCGTGAACTTTGGCAGAACGTGAGAGTAATGTCTACTCCTGCTTCTGCGCCCATACTCATTACAGTTTGTATGATGGAATGGTAGCTGAAGGGCATCATGGGAGCACTGCTGCTGCTTCTACCTACTTACTTACCTTACCTTCCAATGTTCATACAATGATGTATGGTCGCGTACATGCAGATTTTGGCTTTGCACGAGAGCAGAAGTACACGTGACTCAGGTTAGAGCTGAAGACAAAACAGAGGCCGGGGTGATGACTCTGCTCCCGTCTGCTCACCAAGGCTCATAAAACCTGTCAGCTTAGCATTTATCAGCGTGCTCGCGTAACTACACGATCGGGCAGAGATATGTGGCCGGGGGTGGTAGCATGTCAGTGCAGCGCCAATTAACAAGCGAGTTGCTGACACACGCGCAGTGACACAAAAAGATACTGGAGACTAAAGATCACACTGAGGAGGACTGTCCTTGAGGGTTGGCCGTTTAATCTTTGGTGGGACGTCTGATGAAGCATTTGACAGGGCTGTCAGTGACCTCTTGAGATTGCACAGGGGTCTGGAAAATTGAAGATGGGACATGTGCGATGCTTTTTTGATTTGATGAAAATCGTGTTATGTTTAGTAAGCAGTTCAACACTCACTCTATATATGCTACCTTTGAGCTTTTTCTGCGTTAGTGCGTTTGAACTGAATTGTGTTGAAATGCAAACCGTTTGTTTCCTAAGGTCGAATGTAATGTGACTTTACAGTACAGCTAATGCAGATGTTTGTATGAGCTTCATTGAAAATTGTGCAGCTCAAGTGTAACGAGTCACTGTTGAGTTCAACCATTGGCACGCAGAAGAGTAAATACTGGTACATAAATAAAAACAAAAAAAGAGAGGAATATTGTAAGGTTAGATTATGTTTTGTAAGTTAGTAAGTTGAAATCAGGGCCCATAATTCATAAACAATTAGTAAAGAAAAAAAAACAATTCAAGATTAAGCCAAGAATGATACCATCTCAAAAAATGTTAAAAATGAAATAGATACATGGATAATAATTCCCAATAAGATCTGTAGCATGCATTTACAAAGTAGATTGAACTTTCGTTTAATGTCGACTTTACATTTATTACCACCATTTATCATAGAAGTCAATGTGGTGCAGCGATTACTATGATAAATTAAAAATGGCACTTCATGTCATAAAGATTTTCGACCCCTAGTGTCATTGTGTTCCTGAAAACGTGTCAGTTTAGCTTAGGTCTCAGCGCTTTTTGGACTGTCTGTGGCCTTGTGAGATCTCAGCTGTTGGTGGACAAACAGTTGTGTTGTGATTTTTACACATCCCTGAGGTGGATGTCCAGAGAAAAACGATGTCAAGTGCCTAGAGTGTGAGACACTGAGAAACTGTCTGTGTTCCGATTGGAGTATTAGCTCTTACTGCATACTGCATTATATACTGCATTCTATCTTTTTTTTTTTTTTTTACATCTGTATTCTGTAGCTTTTAAAATATCAAACAGTATGCAATATTGTTGTCACATTGTGCATTTAATGCAGTTTTTTTTTCAGTTGATGTTGTTGCATTTTAAATGTACTTTTGTGCAGTAATATCCTGTTAGAAAAAGTTCAGAAAAAATGCAAATTACTGTTAATTTGTCACACTGGAAATCAAAGTTTATGCACATTGTCGAATGTTCTTCACACTTAGTAAATATTGTTCTTTTAAGAACTGTTCATTGAGTAGTTCTTTGCCAAAACCAGGTGTACCATACAGTTGCTTTGCTCTACACAGTATGCATACTGCAGAAACAGTAGTATGCTATTCTAAACATAGCCTTTGAGAAAAAAGGGGGCTCTTTAATTCTTTAGAAATGGCCTACAGTGTAGCGCATCATTTACTAGCTGCATTGGTGCTTTGTATTATCTTCACTTATGAAATATGGTATCTGTGCTGCAGAAGTACAACACAGAATTAATTACACAGTACTTTTATGTCTCTAAGCTGATCGTAGTGTGTAAGATCTTATGCCTCACATCCATATGGCTTACACACGGCCTGGCCCAGATTCCCATACAGCAGAGAGAGCATGCATTTGTCTTGTTACTTAATAGGAGAAGGTGAAGTCACACATATCAGTAAGTACCTTCAGTCACAGGCTATATTTATTCTGTGCCTGAGTCGCTACCAATCTGTCTGTGATCCTGCCAACTTGAAGGGATGTGCTGCCCAGAATTCTGGAAGGTTCAGTTGTGATCTATGGGGAGATGCTTTTGTAATGCTGTGTTGGCACCACTAGAGGCAGCAGACTGGGAGAGCGAGAGCTCCACTTAGAGTGGGAGTGACAGGTGAAATATAGCAGCATAATGTCAGAGATCAGGGTTAGCCCAATTGCATTTTAATTAAGTACCTGCTGTGGTCATAATAGCATAAGACCACATTTGCTATATAAGCCGCACTGCTTAACTTTAATACTGTCACTGATAAAGACTTATATCTCTGGATTCCTCTTTGGCCAAAAAAACGTGAAATAATTTTTAGTCAGGACAGAGAAAATAGGTTCATATTGTTCACTTCAAATGGTATATTTCTTTTGGCCTTGACTTGGTACATTTTCACTTTAGCTTTATTGAAATGTTCATCGCAGACTAATTTTGCACCAGAATATCAGATGGATGTGGGAAATGAATAGGGAAAAAATATCCATCAGTGCTAATTAATTAATTTCAAACCTCATAAAATATAATTTTTATCAATATTTTTAAAGATGTATTGGTAATATGTTACCATTGTGGAAACATGTTTAAGTGTTTCATGACTCTTTAAAGGTTACAATGCTTTTTCGGTATTGTACTTCTTCGCGCTTAGTTAATAGACATGAATATTTTACAGAGAAAATATTCATTTGTATTCTCATTTGATTAGTTACAGTCAAGGCACACAAACGCTCTTTGGTCCTCGAAGCTTCTAGAATATTTTTGCTGCAGGCATAATTGCTTTGAAATAGATCTCCAAAATTAAATATTAAAGCTAGAGTCATTTTTTTTTGTCTTGACTTAAAACGGTTGTATTTCACATTTTTCCTTCTGACATATAAAGTGCAAAATTGTTTAATAATTGGAACTGCTAGATTGTATTTATTTTTACTTGTGTAATGAACTTTGAGACACACTAGTCCTATGTGCACAAATGTAAATGTGCAAAGTTTGACGTCCAATCTCTTGTAAGTACTGTTGGTTTTGTGGAAGTAGGTGTAGTATTTAAAAAAAAATTGACTCAAAGACATGTGGAATATTGTAAATGGCCATTTTTATTCTTTTGATGCTTGAGTGCACAGGGATATAATAGTGAAAAAGTGTTGAGATACGGTTAAGGTTTTGTTAACCTGACACTGCTTTGTATGATTAGACAATAGAATATGTTTTGCCTTTGATATTTGAACATTTCCGGTTGATAAAGATTTGATTAATGTGTTCATTACTGTCTTCTTTTGCACTTTAAGAAGAAAGCAAGTTATTTAATTACGTATATGGGGACAAGGTTAGTATTCTTTGTGCCATTCACTGCTTTTTGTCGTTCTTTACATGAAGTCATGAAACCTTTTGTGTTTATTTCTATGGGAAACCTTATCTTTTAACTGTTTAGAATTTGTTATTTGATATATACATGTTAGTGAATATACTGCATACTGATATAATTAGATATAATTGTTCAAGGTTTGTTATTTACATTTCTAAGGCTTAGCTTGTTATTTCTGCACATACAATACAATCAAGCTATTGCAAATAGTGTAGTATGCATACTAAATGATTGACTGTACTACATTAATCGGCCATACGTACTATATATTTATTTAGCAAATAGTGCATACTACATTGATCAGAAATGATCAACTACAGATATTTACAATGCATACAACTTAGTAAGAGTATGCATCCTCATTGATTTAAATGAATGTTGCATAATATATTTACAACACTACAAACTGTTCATTTACTACATACATTTTCAAACATTTACTTGGCATTCAATCTACACAGATTTGCAAGGATAGCCAAAAGCATTTTGAATAATACTAACTGGTCTCACGGCATAAATGTACCTTGGTGCACTTTTTAGCAAAACACGAAATATGTACCAACAAGTACATATCACTGTGGTTTCTAAAATCAATGAACACTGGAAGTAGTAAAACTTTGACACCTTTTATTCCTTTTCACACAAATTTGCAGAGTTTTGATTCATGAAGCGTCATTTTTGCACAGAAGAAAATCATGTAATGATAAAACAATATTAATATCCTGGGATATTTAAAAACCGATGCTTTCGAATGTTAGCATCACACATCTGTGGGTTTTTAAAGATGATAGGTCCAACGTGATAGAACATTAACTTTTAGCAACAGTCAACAGATATTGCAATTCTAAACCGCTACAATACATGCCTATATCAAGGTTAAAAAAACATTGGGTTCATCTATTGAAATGTTGTTTTAGCACCAGGCAGTAGACATTTCTCTTTGAAACTGTGGTGAAATGTGTAGTAAGGCATGTAAAATGGTGTTGCACAAAAAGTGCACAGAGGTACTTATTTTTATGAGACCAGGTTGGAATAATATGCATGCTAAACCTATGTAATACATACAGTATAATATGAGTCAATGTTTTAAGCATACTCCATGTAAAGCATAGAAATCATGCAAATGTTTTCAAACATAGTATTAATACATTAATTGAGTATGCATGTTGCTCAAATTTAGTATGCATACTAACTGAATTTAGTATGCAAAAATACTGTGCCTTGGATATCTTTTGCACATTTTTCTCTGATTAAGAATTTTGACCAAGAGCATATACTAAGCAAATCTAAACTGTTATGCCTTGAAACACAGATGTCTCATTTCAACATTACCTCTTAGTGTGTGTTATAGTACAGTATGTGTGCTTTTCTCTGCGTATGGAACATGGTGTGAGACTTGCTCTATTAACCTTTGCCAGTTCAACATAACTCAAACACACAACTGTTGACACTACATCATACTGACACTCCCAATATGGGGTGTGTTTCCCTTTGGTGGACTCTTAAAACATGGATCACACCAAGAACACTTCTAAGAACGCTGCAACAGTTCTAATATGACAGCAATACATTAAGGACGAATAAGAGAGTGGCTAATAAAATGCATGACCACCATTTAACAGTAAAACAAAAGAACCAATTGAATTTCCTTAGTGATTTTATTTTATCGTCACTGCACAAAACTCCTTTCCATAGCATACTTGCTCTTATTTCTTCGGGGATATTCCATGTAGTCTACTTGCCGGTCCCAATTCCGGTCATAATGTGCAGAAATATCGACGTTCTTTGCACATGACATAGCAGCGTCCATTAGACTCAAAGTGCTTTGTCTCACACATTAGGCAAGGAGCCCATAAGCTACGATTACACAACCTTGATTAAATTGACACTGAGTTCTGAATATATGTGGTGGCCCCTGCTCAATATAATGCTTCTCCCTTATGGAACGACATGGATGAAATAGCTTACCTATAATGTCCTTGCAGGGACAACAGAGGAGAAGAGAGCATGAGATGCGTTCTCTAAACATGCTGCTCGCTTACACGCATGCATACTCAGCACCATTGCTTTGAAGCGGTGTTATCGACAGATGTGGGTGGGGCAGTTCTCGTCTGTCTTCTGCTTGAAGGGGAAACAACCCAAGCAGCTCTGTTACTCCTAATCTATTTATTATTCTCAGAGTCTCCCCAGCTGTGGTGTCCTTCTTGCCCCCGAACACATGCATGTAATCACTTATAAGATCATTCTGTCCCCGGAATGAATTTGCATAATTGATGTTTCTCCACTCACATTGCTTTCAGTATTTTTCTGTAACATTTGTGATGCTGCCTTAACCTTTCCAAAGTGTGTAGTTTATACACAACCATTAATCATTCAGGCTTGTCTTGCATATGTGGTCTAAGTATTACGTAAATATGGTATTAAGCACCCACCTTTCAAAAATTATATTCATACTAGGTTAGTATACACTACATAATTTAGTGCATTGACTTAATATGCATGTTGCACAGATTTTCTTTATTACCGATGTAGTTTTTTTTTTGTATAATCTTCACTCATGTGTGAGTGTTCATGATCATCCCGATCTCACGGCAATCCGACATACAAGGTGAATAATTCATACAAATTCGTATGACCTCAATTTATGATTTTTGCTAAATCGTAAGTATTTTACGAGTTGCCAATTGGTATGAATTTGTATGAATGGCCTACCCCTAATCCCGCCCCTAAACCTACCCATCACTGGGGTTTAGACAAATCACACAAGTGAGGTCATTTTTGCGAACTGACACTAATTTTCCACCTCGTACGAATACATACGAATTGGTCGTGAGACTGTGTTGTCATGAAATAAACTATTTTTTTATTTGCTTTTAGTGCTTTGTAGCTTATAATTACACAACTTTTCAAAAGTGTGGGGTCACTAAGTGTTATAAATATATTCTATTCAAACAATCCTGAATGAATTACGATTTCCACCAAAATATTAAGCAGAAGAAGAACATTTTCTTGATTTCCAAATAAGCATATTACAATGGTTTTAAAATTTCGTAAAAAATATTTTACCCTAAAACTGTTTTTAATTTTTATACTTTACAATATTACTAAATTATTACATTTTACTGTATATTTGATCAGATGAATGCAGTCTAGGTGGTTTTGATGCAAAAGAGATCAAAACATCTGCAAATTTTTAGGGTTAGGATTATAGTAATTTTATAATAAAACAAAGTTTTGAATGGGAGTCTATAATTTAAAGTATGTACTTGATTTATGTAAAAAAGTATTTTTACATAAATCAAGTACATACTTTACTTTTCAGCTTGTCCAGTTTCTACACATTCACTAATTCAAAGTACGAATTCAAAGTTGATGTAGAATGCAACTCAATCATTGAATATGTATCCAAATCAGTGAGGGGTGCATGTTTTAAGTATTATGCATTGAGCTGTCATAGTTGATCAATGTAGTATGCATTCTTGATTAGTGTTGCATATATAGAACTCTGAAAAACATGCACCCCAAAGCTTATATACACAAATTATTAATAAAGTATGCTACACAGATTAAGTTTGAATTCTGTGTTAAGCAATTACAGGCTTGGATGTGTGCTATTTACCCCAGTTGCCTGTAATGCTATCCCCTTGTGACCTCTTCAAGGGCCTGGTCCTAATCAACACAAGTTAACAATTTCTTTCTCATATTCCCAGATTAATGTCATAAGTCTTGCAGAATTATACTAATCCCTGCAAGCCTGTCTAGATACGTTAGATATGACTTGACCTTTCTTTTCTTTGCGGCTCAAATCGTGTCATAAACCAAATGACCTTATTTTTTTGTGACACTCTCGCTCTCAAAACAGCCAATTTCAGCAAAACTACAAGCTGTGGATGTTCAATTGATGTATGCAGTCTCTGCTCTGATAGAAAGTAAACATAATATTTCCGCTGGCTATTTATGACCTCAGAGGAATACAATGGCTTAAATTCTCTCCGTCCTCTCGCTGTTCCATTATCAAAGTCTGGAAATGTCTTGTGTTTGTGAGTGTGTGTGTGTCGATATCTGGTGTGTATGTGCAAGGGTTTGTGTAACTCCATTACCAAACTCAGCATTCGTGCATGTGTGTACATACGAGAAAGAGAGAGGGAGATGCCTCGTAAAAAACAAGAGGAAGGAGGCAATCACTAATGGAGGGAAAGTGAAGTTCACGGAGCAGTCTTTTTTCCTTTCTTTCCATCCATGGTTTAAAATTGAATCAGTGATGAAGTATTTATACGAGCACGGTGTGGCTTTTCCAGTCCAGTGCTTCAGTGGAGTGCAGAGAGAGAGAGAGGGGAAAGATCTGCAATATTGCCAGCACGAGTGCTGTTGCCTTCCCGATATGCCTGTGCGTTTATGGGCCACAGCTACAATAACAAGAGCACAACCTGACAGTAGTAGTTGATTACGAGCAATAAGCAGGTCTGGTGGGAGAGATGAAGGCCGCCGTCATGTGTATCTCAGGCTCTGATGATGAATTCACCAGCACTGACTGTAATGATGTCCTCTGTTTACTTGTGGTGCAATGTTATGAGGTTTTTGTTGGATATTGACTGTTTTTTGTATGCTTTTCTGTGTTATTATTAAATGCACAGTGAATTCCTTTAATATCAGCCATATTAAAGTAGGGTGACCTTGATTTTGCTGAGTAGGGAATTCTTCTGGATATTTTTTGGATCTAGAATAATATTGTTGTCAAGATGTAGATGAATGTACGCCTTCGTTGAGGCAGAATTGGAGATATTTAACATTAAATCTCTCACCAATGGATCCTCTGCAGTGAATGGGTCCCATCAGAATGAGAGTCCAACAGCTGATAAAACATGACTGTAACCTACAAGTAGGCCTATAATCAATACAACTCCAGTCCATAAATTAATGGCTTGTGAAGTGAAAAGCTGCATGTTCGTAAGAAACAAATCCAGCATTAATTTTTTATTTATTTATTTATTACTTTAAACCATCACTTCTGGACATAATCCATAATAAGATAGTAAAACTTATGCACTATTAACTACAATTTTTCCCTCAATTAATTCCTAATTTGCTGGTTATTAATAGTTAATAAGGTCACGTAAAGGCATTATTATGTGCTTAATTACTACTAATAAATGGCTAAGATTCTATCAGTATGCATGCTAATTAGCAACTTAAGAGACCCTAAAATGAAGTGTTGCCATCCCGTTGTCCTCTCACATCAAAGTCCAATGAAGTATTTGTTTAGAACTGTTTTTAGACAGTTTTTAAATTGTGCTTGATCTGAGCATATTTCTCTCCTGATTCAGACAAGATGGGTTTTTCACTGGAGAAAGCAATATTATGGATTGAAGACTCAACAACATGTTCTAATAATACATTATTAAAATCAAAGGATGTATCTGTTAATATTATTTTATGAACCCGGGACAACATGAACTAACAACAAAGAGTTGTATTTTTATCAACATGTAAAAAGAGATCAATAAACCCTGTAACATGTTGCTTATTGTTAGTTAATGTCATTTAGTTAGACTTGTCATAGCACTTGCATGTTATAAGTCTTTCGTTGGTTTTGATTATTGGTAAAGTCACTTTGCATAAAGGCATCTGCTAAATGACTAAATGTAATGTAAAGTTTTTTACTCCTTTCTGGTTCTCATCCTCGTTGTGTTTGTTTTTTAACAAAGTAATGCTTACTTCTGGGTTGATTCTGAGATTAGAAGGGAATGCCAACATACCTTTGGTAATATAGTTTATGTAGTTCTGTCAATCGCTTAAAAAAAATTAACTAATTAATCGCATGTTTTTCTAAAAATGAATTGTGGTTAATCCCAACTAACAGTAATATTTTTAAATATATTTTTATATTGCAATAATTTCACATTCAAACATTAAATGTTAAATGTACAAACAACATAAAGACAGTACATTTTTTTGTATAGTGGCATCTTATTTTGTGACTGAATGCCAGCATCACTATGAAGTGTCTGAAATAGGTTTATCCCCTATCTCTTTAGTCATTGATTAGCCATTAAACATTACAAAGCTATCTCATAAAACCATTAAACTCATTAAACCAGGTAACCTTCTCATAAAACCACTATAATACCTATAGCCATTAAACATTACAGTATACTGTTATTGAAAGCTATCAATTTTAACATTTAGAACTTCTAATTTAAGTGAACTTAAAACCATCTTCACATAAACCCATTATAATAAAAGTCATATTTACTTGTGCTCTTCAGCAGAAATGGCATGTGCGTAGTTTATTTTGTGCTTTGAAATGAAAGGATACAGGCTACTTCATGACCACATCAGCCGGCCCTGAAGTGAAGTGGAGTGCATGTCTCCCGATTGATGTGGTACTGCTAGTTAGTGCTAGTTTTAATATAGCGAATTACAATCAGTTAAGTCGGTTGACCAAATAAGTCCTGCTTGTTAATCTAGTCAATAACCACTCCACAAGGCTAGCAACCAAAACACAGCAAAAGAGAGAGGTGTGTCAGCGAAGCACAGAGATACAATTTTATTAGGCCTGTTTGTTTATGTGAGAAAGACAGAAAGAGAGAGGAACACCTAAAGAGAGAACGAGAATCTAAGAGGAAGTTGTGATTTAAAATAAAGTCTAACTACATTTGTCACGGAGATAGACGAGCAATGAATGATCTTGAACGAGTCCCCTTGTAGCGCGGTGGAATACTCAAACACGATAG
>JAUCNO010000425.1:10062070-10092306 GCA_032353835.1 Enteromius viviparus
CTTAATTGTGAACAAATTAACCATTAATTAATGCTTAACTAATGCATTATTCTGACCCCCTATTCTGAAGTGTTATTGAAATATTTTACATTATTAATTCGTATTATGACCAATATTAGTATTAAACCAATAACTAAATTTTCAGTGCTGTAATTTCTATGAGCAACCCTTTTTAATGTATCAACCCTTCAAATATGTCATTCAAACATGCACAAGTATGATTCAGAGTGTGTGTGACCTGTGTGGCTCTGTGAACGTGACCCCCAGCTGGATTGACACGAACCCCGTGAGCCGCAGCAGAACCCCACTGAGGTTTTAGTGGTGACCCGCTGGCGTTCCTTCATATATAGACAGCAGGCGATCCTGTGTTTCTGCACTAATCCTGTCCTTTTATCTCTCACATAGTACCTTGCTCTACACTTGACATCTGTGTCATGGCTTGTGCATCAGAATGAATCAACTTCTATTTTATCTCAATGCTGCTACTCTGTATTTCTGCCTCATCAGGTTCTGAGTTCTGAACACTTTTGTTATTTGTGCTAGAGATGAAGTAATGTTAAAATAGTATACAACTATAAATAAGCCATACACGCCTACTCTGTCCTCGATGTGATACATCCATCAGGTCGTGCTGCTAAAGGCACTAACAAGGCTATCATTCATCAAGCATAGGCTGAGATGGTCATGCAATAAAAACACATGGATAGTCCTGTCTGCCTGCTTGCCTGTCTGTCTTGCTTCTTACATGATATTACAGGTCCCAAAGGTACTTTGTGGTTTGCACTCTGGTTCCCAGCATGGGATTCTGCCAGGGTTGAGCCTTGAAAATGTTGTATTTTGGAAGCTGGTGTGCTGGTTATGCTGTTGTGTGCCATAGAGAATTGATTTGAGAGCGTTTGATTCTTGCAATGAATTTGAATTGAAACCAGCTAGATGCAGAATTGCAGTTTGAATGTAAGAAAGTAGAATTACAATAAATCTGGTCTCCAAGACTGAATTATTTATTTATTGTATTTTTAGGAGTCATTATTCCAGTCCATTTTCTGTTCCAGAAATATTTCTTATTACAGTTTTTCCCATTGCTTTAGCACATTTTTCGAAACGATATCAAAATTCTCTAAACTGTGAGTGCAAATGTCACATCTGTTTGCTGGAACTTCAGGACTTTATTGCATGTCTCCAAAATGTAGTTACTCACCCAAAACATTTCATTCATGCTTCAAAACCTAGTTATCTTGTCAGTAATTTGGCCACGAAAATATAAAGTTTTTTTGTCATCGTGTCAAAATGTTTAGTTGTTTTTTCACCGTGACTGTCAACCACGCAAGTTAAAGTTTTAAAAATCTGATATTTGTTGATAAAAGTCGGTACATAAAAAAAAATAAAAAAATAAAATTAAAAAACTATATGAACATTTGTGTTTATACATTTATTTTTGTATGAATGTTTTACAAATGGTAGTCATTGTGTTGTGGGCAATCTACGGATATATGCTCCCAAACTTGATTGGTTAAATGGTCGAATGATTGAAATTGTATTGCAGTTAGAGGCCATTTGCTAATTTAGCTGACATTATAAAACAAAGTCAGTGTCACATATTTATGGAAATATACATGCGTGTATACCAATTTTTCATAATTGATTGTGAATTGTGAGTTTTACAGTTTAAGTTAGAATCAACTCATCAGTTTTGATCAACAAGCCATATGCAATTAGTTGTTGTGTAAACTGCAGTCAATTGTACTTACTATTTGCACACATGTGCCAAAGCATTTGCAATTTGCTGAAATCAATAAGAAATTCCAATCTAATATGAACAAGAAGCTAATTGTTCAGAGATCTGAACCTGTTGTTTCGAAAAAAGGAGAATTGAGCCAAAGCAATTGAGAAAAACATGTTGAAAAGAGTTACTGCTTAATATTTTTTGTGGAAAACGAATATAACCATGAATATAAATTTCAAAAGGACAGCATGTATTTGAAACTAAATGTGGAAACAGTGTCTTTACTGTCATATTTGATTAATATATATTGATTAATATATTATTTTTTTAAATTGAACATCCCCTAACTTTTGACTGGTAGTATAATTAGTTCACCCAAAATGAAAATTCTGTCATTAATTACTCACCATCATGTCATGATGTCACATGGACTGTTTTATCTGAGGTTTTACTATGTTTCTGGATTTGTGATCATTTCAGTTGTATTGCTGTCTATGGAGGGACAGATAGCTCTCTGATATCAACAAATATATCTTAATTTGTGTTCCATAGATGATTGTAAAATATATTTAAAAATGATAGATAGATAGATTGATAGATTGACTGTACTAGTGTTTTTAGCAGGTCTTCACACACTTCTGATCTCTATAAGTGTGTAGGTGGCGTAGTGTGAAATAATCCAGTCCAGTGAACGTACACTCATATATTAGCAGAGCCTCTCTTTATGAGTGTGGGTATGTGTGAGTGTAATGTCTACATTTCTACTTTCTGTTGGGAAAACAGTCATGCCGTGTGAGACATATGTCATACACTCACTCCGCATGCTGACAGAGGGACTAGGAAGTGATGTAAGCACGTTTCTGTGTGTGTGCTTGTGTTGTCTGAGCATCTCTGCTCTGGTTGCTGTGACTGATTATCTGAAACAATTAACTGCCAAATTGTGTACTTTCTGGTTATGCTTGTGTGTGTGGTAGTGCAGTTACGTGTGTGACAGTTTAATAGAGCTCCTACAGTCTTGATTCATGACAGGGCACATTTGGGAGTCAGTCATTCAATGTCAAGACAGAGCAGGACAGTGTCCACAATTTTTCCTCTTCTCCTCAGTGCCTATTTTGCCTCATACTCTCACTGCAGTAGAAATGGATCCTGCAGTTTCTTGCATGTTTGATTAATATTCTTTCTACAGAATGCAAATTGCTTATGTTTAAACTACAAACATGGATATAATTTGCTAATACCTTTCTGCAGAGATCCAACATGCTATGCATTTAATATATATAATCATATTTCTTAGGTAATCTATAGCTGGTAGACTGGTCGAAGATTTATGCATTCTATGGGAAACAATTTAAAGATATTGAATATGTGTTAAACATCATTTAAAGTGATAATGTGCTGTACTTTTATAGTGATTTTGATTCCCTGATGACCACCTTAAAGCCTTGTTTACATACAGTAGCCATTACCACCCTTTCTCAAACCCTTAGAATTTAACAGTCTAGTTTTACTGTATCAAGACTTCGTACAGTATGTGATATTTAAATGCCCTCTTTTAGCATCGGCTGATTGTGCAGAAAACATGTAGTCTAAACTGTACACACAATGGTATTTTACAATGGTACAATGGTATTTTATTGAAATTTTATAAATATTTGACTAATATTTTTATGTAAAATAGCATAAGATGCTTGTTTTTCAGAGATTTTTTAAATATTTGTTTTGCCTTTTTTTGCTTTTTAGTGTACATTTTTCTAAATTAAATGCGATATGTTATTGATTGAATTTTAATTTGTTTGCATATATACATACATATTCATAAAGATGTTTTGTTTTATTGGATCTGTTTGTTATGCCATTATTTGAGTATGTTTTCTCCATTGGTAGAAAACAGAAACATAGAAAACAGACGCCAGTAAAACAATATCAGATAATATGGGGGATTTTAGTAATAAAACAGAAATCTACAGATGCTTCACTCATTCCTCTATTGTTTATGTGCTGATGTGTACCACATCCCAGCCCTTTCTCCATTCACACACTTATCCCTTCCTCTTTTCATGCCAAACATGAAAACACTTGCAAAGAAAGATAAAATTGACATTGCCCTGAGATGTTTCTACCATTAGACTCTTAGAATGGCTCATATGCCCTCTGGATGTTTGTATTTTCATGAATTCATGCCACTCAGAGACTCTCTGTGGTGAAATGGCCTTTCAGGGCTGAAAGGGAGCTCCAAAGAATAGCAGAGAGCAACAAAAAGGCAAATACGTCATGGTTTGAAATTGAGAAGCAATTTGTAACTGAGTCTATTTTGTGCTTTGAATAAGATGTGGTGCAAATGTCCGCCAACCTAAAAAAAAAATAGTTGTTGGTATAAAAGAATTTAGATTAATCATTCATTCATATTTGAAGGTGTTTTTCAGGAAGACCTTGAGTATGTTGTATTTTTTGTGCTTGGTAGACTAGTGCAACGGCCCTGAGAGAGAGTGTAACGTATCACTGGTGGTTGCTCTTCAGCGGACACTAGAGACTCTGAGTGAGGATTTCACAAGGAAGAACATTTATTTTATCTCACGAAGTAGCTGAACGAACATCACACCAGGAAACGCCCACCAGGGCGGGGCAGACGGTGGAGATGCCCACCTGGGCGGATCAGGTGGAGGAGATGCCCTCCTGGGTGGATGAGACAGAGGAGAAGCCCTCCAGGGCGGAGCAGACGGAGATGATGCCCACTTGGGCCGACCAGATAGGAGAGATGCCCTTCGGGGCGGACCAGACAGCGGAGACCAGACTGTACAGAGGAGCACAAACAGGTAAATGGTGGCAGTACAAGGCAAGAGTTCAAAGCCGACCTCCATGGCTGGTGCAGGTTCAGGCGTGAGCTCCAGAACAGCCCCGGTTGACCGACTCGGAGGTTGTGCTGCGACCAGCGGAGCCCCTAGAGAATCCACGACTGATGTCGACATCTCCAGAGGTTGTGCTGCCACTGGCGGATTTTCCGTGGTCAGGACCAGGCTAGACAGAGGCAAAAGAACAGGCTCTAAAGGTTGTGCAATCACCAGCGGAACCTCAGAAAAGTCAACTGATCCCTCCTGAGGACGTGCAGTCACTGGCGGAACCTCTGATGAATCAAAGTCACTAGAAAGTTCAGGTGGCTCGGGCCATGGCAGATCAGGAAACCTGACAGGCTCTGGTGGATCGGGCCACAGCAGATCACAGTCATTAATGGGCTCTGACTTAATACCTGACCCACCCCTCCCCAAATAACTCTTGGGGAGGTCTTCCCTCCGGTACCAGGCCGGAGGGTCAATAGATGTCTCTAGGGAAGGATAGTTTGGGGACCACTCAGGATTCGGTTCGGGGCTGGGACCCGACTGGTGCAGACTGGGAACTGCAAAGATTTAGCACGGCATTCCTGGCCTTGAAAACAGGAAACCAACATTGTGCCATGTGAACTGGAAACTGCGGGAATCTGGGTTTGCCTATGACATTTTGGCATCGATTGAACCCCATACTGTGCCCATCTCTGGGGTGCTGGCGCTGACTGATCTCCATAGCACCCCCTGATCTCCATAGGACCCCACCGAATAGCGAGGCTTTCTGGAGCTTACAGCCATACTATGTGTGATTCCTGGCGTAGCACAGGGCCGAGTTTATGGACCAAAGTCTGGAAAGATTAACGCATTTGCGGTCGTGAACGCCATCATTGTTGTGGTCAGTCATTCTGTAACGTATTGCAGGCGATCGCTCTTTAGCAGACACTAGAGACTCAGAGGCAGGATTTCACAAGGAAGAACATTTATTTTAACACACGAAGGAGCTGAACGAATATCACACAAATAAGCAACATTAACGACAGACAAAGATACAGGACATGGGCATGGTTAAATACACAGACAATCCAGGACATATCACGGGACAGCTGGCGGAAGATAAAACATTTATGGCAGAAGCGGAGTTACAGGTTAGGAAGAGCACGAGATAACAACATAAACACAAGCACATGGACACATGACAGCGTGACAGAAAGATTATTCATCTTATTCATATTCTACAGGATAGACATGAGATATTTATTTAGATATTTATAGTTGTCACATGGGGAACTTGTCTTAAGGTCTGTATCTCAGTGAGTACAATTTTGAACCGACTACAATTACAGAAATGTAAGTTCTATCTCTTAGAAGATTTATACAGGTGGAGCAGGGGAGGTGGAAGGTTTCAGAGGAACAATAGATCCTAACAGCTGTTTAAATGTAAAGCAGCAAGCTCATTGGCTGCATATGCAACATGAACCAGTCAGCTTGTGGCAAGCTGTTTGATGCTTTGAATATCACCAGTTACATTAAGAACCAATGAGCCTGCGCCATCTAGAGATTCATGAAAGAACAAGGCATTTTTGTAGCTTTGGTTTTGTACGTATCTTACGTAGTTCAAAACAGTTGAAACGCTTAAGTCTTTTAATTACCACTTGTGTACTAAACTAAAATTACAATATTTTTTGTGAAAGCTGTTTGGTGAATATAGTAGAACTAAAGTACCAAGTTTGGGGGGAGTAAATGTTTTTTTTTAAAAAGTCTCTGATGCTCACCAAGACTGTGTAAATTTATCCAAATTGATTAAAATCAGCAATATCGTTAACTATTATTACAAATTTAGAATAAGTGCCTTTTCTTTTAATTTAATTTTAAAAGCAATGATGCAAAGTAAAATTTTCAGCATCATTGCTCCAGTCTTCAGTGTCACATGATGCTTCAGAAATCAGTTTAATATGCTAATTTGGTGCTCAAGAAACATTTTCTGTGTTGAAAACTGCCGTGCAGCTTAATGTTTTTGCAAAAAACAATTTCCCAGGATTCCTGAATGAATAAAAGACTAGCATTTATTTAAAATAGAAAATGTATTTGAAATATAATCTTTTTTGAAATCTTGTTTAATACATCCTCGCTAAATTAAAGTCTCTGAATCTCAGACATTTAAATGGTAGTATGATTTCTTTTATCATTTACTATTTGTCACTCACTTGCATAGTAGTTTTATAATCGGGTTCTAAGCATCGCTCCTATTGTCTAGTGTGCTGTTATTGTCTGCTTCAGAACGTGATGGTGTGTGTGCTGTGCCATCTGATGGTAGCTTGCAGACTGCCACCCCCTGACACTGCTTTCCTGCTCCTGTGGTGAGGGATTGGCCCTGGGGGAGGAGGCGGAGTCAGCGGCCATGTGCTGGCGGGAGCTCGGCAGGCGTCTTACACACGACTCTCTGACTTCCTGACTCTTACACTTCCATCTCTCCTCCTCCTCCCTCTCTCTTACTCTGTCTTTCTCTCTCATTCTCTTTTAATTCCTCATTTTCTCTTCTGCGTCAATGTGCATCCTGAGAAATAAAACACACACACACACACACAAAAAAATGACAAGATTTTAATGAGGATGCTGGGAAATCGGCCATTAATAGCATGATTAAGATTCTGTGTGAGTGCTGAGATGTACGATCAAACCCAGGACTAATATTGAGGGATGAAGCAGGGGTGGACGTCAGCACACAACGGTGATGTAATTAGGAGACTCTGAGGGGCTCTACCCAGCGTGCTTTGCAGTCAGGCCTTCTGCAGTCCTCATGAATATTGAAGAGGAATCGCTGGGCACTGCAATGTGATGTGACTGAGAAGATCTGCAGCTTCTGTGAGAGGACACAGAGAACGAGAAAATGAAACGCAGTATCATGACAGAAGAAAGAGCGTGTTTAGTGTAAAGGAAGATAGAAATGGAACGGAGGGATGAGGAGTGATGCACTAAATATATGGATGGGATCACAACTGATTGATTTTAATGTTGTATTAATAAACTTGCTAGAACTGTAAAAATCCTATTATTATTATTATTATAAAATGCACATTTGATTGCCAGCAAGTTAATGGTCAGGCCACAATGCTGCATTATTTATTACATTATAAATTTTGTCATTTATGTTTCTTATTGTGTACGCAGGGTTGAATGTAAATAATGCACATGTGTGACCAAATTAATAAATGTACTGTGTAAATATGTTTAGAACGCTTATTTCCATGCTTACATGGCATCTGTTTTAGATCGACTAACTGTAATACTGTATAAGATTTCCATTCAAATTTAAATCTAAGCTACTGTATGTGTGTACTGTACGATATAAGTGTACTATCAAATCAATTTATTTTTTGTTTAGTACTCACTTTTTAAGTTTTTATTTTAAAATACAATATTATTATCACACTTTATTTCTATTTAAAGTAATATGTAAATAGTATTATTGCTATTATTTATTTATAATTATACATTAAATTATACACATTAATGTTTTATCATATTTCTGTTCCCACCAAATGATACTTTATTATTACTATATTATAAATGAACGTATGTCTTATGTATGTATATAAAGTCATAAGAAATTAATACAACAGTAACACTGGACATATCGGGGACTATTCAATTACAATTATAAATGCATTCAAATAATTGTGCATTGTGGTCTGAGCATTAGCTTGCTGACATTTGGATATGCTTTTGCTCACATCAAATCTAGAAATGGACAACCAGATAATCTTTTAATGTGACCATTAGTGAAGTCTGAGAACTCTGTCCAATGTTCTATCTCTTTGTTTTAGTAATTTAAGAAGAGACCAAGACTGGGGATAAATCTAAGATAAAGTCTGTTTTGTTGTTTCTAATGGATTGCAGACACAGCAGCCTGACATACACATCAATATTTCATTGGTTCCGTTTTAGCACCAGTGAAAAAGAAAACAGGAAGTTGCTCACTGATGCCAGTTATCATTGCTTCCTAAAGGGTTTAATTGCTTTACATCCTCAGTGAGACTATGAGGATATACATGCATACTCTATGTCCTTGATTTCAATGGCTATACAGTTGATTTTTAATATCCTTCACACACTGTGATTCTCAAACAGTTCATGAATGAATGGACAAATTATTGTTTTGTTTTCGACACATGAAAGCAGCTCATGATGCAAGCCGCTGAGGCTACACAAGAGTGCGTTTCAAGAAACAGCACACAAATAAGCGCATGAAACATAAATACAAACAATTACGAACACTGTCTATCCATATTTCAGCAACTCCCACATAAATGTAGCCTTTGCTTTGTTTATTGATTTTGCATTCTCCAGGTCACAACCGGAGATGTTTGGCTGCCAGTGTTTTTTAAGGAAATTGGCATGCATGAGAAGCAAAAAACACAGCCATGGTTATACAAAAAGATGTGTTTATGTGTACAATGTATTGTCTAAAGTATGATACAATAACAAAATGTCAGTACACAATTGTATAAGCAACAGAAAAGTTGCTTCTGTGTAGAATTTTATTTAAACTTACTGTATGACAACTTACATTTTCATTTTTGTCATCACAGAAAGCTATCAGAAGGCATTTTTGTCTTGTCTAATAGTTTCAAAATAGCAATTTCAAAATAAAAGAAGTAGATTGAGGACTTATTTATCCAGAATATTATTAAAAAATTTACCAATTGATTTTTTTTTTTTTTTTTTAAATGTTTTTAAGTATTAGTTACATTTTAGTAATCTTTAGATTACATTTGAGCAAACTAATAGTTTAGGATTTGATCTATTTCACCTTTGGTGTTCCACTAAAGTATTTTACAAGTTATATTTGAACAGTGTTGCCAAGTTGGGCTGCTTTAACACTGTTGCCACTGGTTGTTTTTCATATCGGTGGGTTTAAGCGACCCCTGGGGAACTCCCATCGAAATGTGATTGGGCTGCATTTGAATAGCAATTGGGTGGGTTTTGTTGTGATTACCTGGCAACCCTGCATTTGAATCATGTAAATCTAAGTAAATGATAAGAGGTAATTGAACAATACCTTTAATGTCACAATACTGTAATTCCAAGCATTTTTTTCTTTTAGAATGGCCTGTTATGCACTTTTAGCAGTGTCATAGTCGTTTCTAGCCGATAATAATAGCGTGCAGTAATTATAGATCTTTATTTATAGATCTGCAGAACGCTGTGACCTTCTAAAGATTCTTTTGCGAGGCTTTGTATTTCTGCTTCCCATCACTGCATGGATCCAGTGGCTGCTGCACTGGCACTGTCTGACCATTCAATCAAAGCAAAGATATTGAGCTCTAACATTTTCTATGTGTTCATTTCAATGTGTTGAAACAGGCCCAGCTGCATGTGTGTGTTATAAATGGCTACCACTATGTAGGTTTGTCTTTCTGTAGAAGTGGGTCTCAAAGCAAACCCTGGAGGGTTCATTACTGCGATTCATCATTCTCGGCCTACTGGTGTCGAGCTCCAAATGACGTCTTTGTCACTATTTTTAGCGAGTGTGTGAGAATGTAAAGGTGTGTGAGAAGCCAGACAGGTTGTTGAATGTGGCCGTGACCCTTTTCTGTTCACCGGTTATATATCTCTCATAATTACAATGGCTAGTGATGTCATCACTTAACTTTCCGAACTGCGTGTTAATCTGTATCTGCACTCATGATACGTTAGGGATTATTTTAAATTAATTAATTGACTGCTCTTGCACTTCACGTAAATGAGAAACGTGAAGTTATGCTGGCATTGGCGAGTGCACTCTATATACTTTTGTCTGGGTTTGTGTCACAGTAGAGTCATAAACAGTCTGGATTTTCAGACCTTTGGAGGTTTGGACATGGCCTGATTGCTGTGTTGGGGTTTATTTGTGCCGCATTCATTCTAATACAATTTAGCCAGTTCCACTGATGTCCCTCTTAGCAGCGGATATATGTATGGTCACTTTATTAAAGTCTGTTGGAATTCATAGGAAAAAAAATACATTATCCATGTTTTATTACACTTGCAAAACATCCCAAATAAGCCTCGCTTAAACTCCCATTAAGCACCATGAATGACATGATGTATATTGCTATATCTCCAAATGTCATTGAAAATAAATTATGTCTGGATGCATAAATTTAAACAAGGATGTCGTATGAGAAAATATGTCTCCATTTGATGTTTCCATTCATGTTGTTTTGAGGATGTGGAACTGAAGGCCACATACTACACAGAGTAGCTTTTATTAAATTAATTCAAATATATTTACTGTCTATATAAGCCCTGCTTAGACTTTTAAAATACTAAAAAATTCTTCATCTTATCTCTCATATGCCTTTTATTATTATTTCGTTGACCAAGACTGCATTTGTTACAGTTTATTATATATTATATATATTATATATATTTATTAAATTATATTATAATGCAATTTATTCCTGTGATGCAACACTGAATTTTCAGCAGCCATTACTCCAGTCTTCAGTGTCACATGATCCTTCGGAAATCATCTATGATTATTTTCTGCTCAAAAAAAACATTTCTTATCATTTTGATTGTAGACAACAGTAATGCAACTTACATTTTTGTGAATAATATGATGCATCAGAATTTTATAAAAAAAAAATGGAAATCTTTTATAATATTAAAAATAATTATCAATTTAAAAATCAATTTTATGTTTCTTTGTTGATGGAAAGTATAAATTTCCTTTATAAAAAACAGAATTTGAATGTGTGTGTACATACATAAATAGAGTTCTAAAGTATTTATGAAATTTGGCACTAAAACATTTTTTATATATGCTTAGTTTGGTTTTGTGTACTTTTTTGTCGCTATTTATTTATTTATTTTTTTATGGATATAATGCGTCATCAGTTGTTGCTGTTTTAATGTCATAAATTTATTTTTGTTGTTTTAAGCATAACTAAAATCCTTTTTATATTTTGAAATTTTGCTAATATGAAAATGCTAATATATAATAGATCAAAATATGCTAATATATAAAAACTAATATGTATAAACTTTATATATATATATTGTTGTTGTTGTCCCTGAACGAATCTGCTGACGCAATTCATCATCATATGATGCTTTAAGCTGTGTTGTCATGGGAACATCCGAGCAGAAGATGAGGAAATTTCATCGCTCTCATTGACAAGTGCATTCCAAACGACTAAATAATGACTCGCACGTGCTCTGCTCACTTCAAAGTCCCACTTACAAGGGGATAAGGAAGATCACTTGGATTTGGAAAATGCCTGTGAGCCGTTCGGTACACAATATGCAAATGATTGCATGCCTAATATTTATATACATCCAAACATAAACAGCAATATGCCACTGATCTTACATTAGTTAATTTGAACCGATATCCAGAATAATTTAGGGCACAGAATTTGCTTTGCTCTTCCCCGCATCTTCATGTGCTTAGAGTCAGCGTGGTCCCTGCATCAATAAAAGACACACATATAAGCTTTTGTGAATCTTGAAAATGATGTCATCGCTCTCCTAGCAACTGCTTAGCAACCAGTCTTGGAGTGCACCCAGAGCTGGAATCCCTTTAATGCGACTGGGTTTCTGCAGTCACCCTCTCAAGATTGAAACAAAAATGTGACGTTGTAGTGCAATTCTCCCTCTTATTCCTTAAAAAGGTCAATAGAGCTCATACGTGCTCATACTTTTAGTTTAAAAGGACTCTTTAAAAGGATTTTTTAGAGCACCCTTCATGATGTATTTGTGTTCCCACAGCCTTGAACACGCAGTTTCAGTTTGTTCACCTGCCCATATGTGTTCATGTGTCTCACGTGTGAGTCTGTGTGTATTAACACGCTCTGTCTTTGTGGTATTGGTATCTTCTAGGCTCATGTGGTTCAGCGCTGGCTTGTGCATCAGGACAGTAGTTTGAGTGGAGAGGGTTCGTCGGAGGCTCAAGGTGGAAAATGGCACTTTGGTGGAAGAGTAAATATCTTAGTCCTGCCTAACACTTTATTTCCCTCTTTTTTTGACAACGTGTGTTGTTGTGGCTTCTTAATAGTTTCTGTCTGTGGTACTCTTGTGGTTGTTGTGGATCTGGTGGCAGGTCTTGTGTTTGAATGTTGTGACGTGGCTAATAACTTCAGTTAGCTTCGCTAGTGTTCCTATAGTGTTTCTTCATCATTCTCTCGTTCTTAATGGCTCTTATGGTGTTTAATGTGTGTGTGAATTTATTCATACTTCTAACATGAGGTTCTGTGTGTTTAAGTGCGTGTTTTATGTGTGTTTATCAGATGGTTTTTGTGGTAAAAACTCATTTAGGGGTCGTCTTTTGCTGTGGCTTCTTACTGCTGATATCTGTCAGAAGGTCACTGATATTAGCAGCACATGTGCTTATTACAGAGAGAAAATATAGACTATATCAAACAATAAAGAATGAACACAAATGCATGCATGGATGTGCGAATTAACATTCAAATTTTCATTAAAATATCCATGTTTTAAAAGTTTAACGTGATGAATGAAAAATAATTGGACAAAGATGTTATTAGAAATAATAATATTAAAAAAAAAATATATATAAATATAGATATATACTGTATATATATATATATGTTTATTATATATAGAATTATTACATTTAATAAAAACTTTCATGCTACCATTTTATTGAGCAATAATTTGGAAAAAAGTGGTATTTACAAAAGATTTCTATTTCAAAACAAGACTGTTCTTTGTTCTGTTAGTCCAACAAACCAAAAATGCATCAGTTTCAATCAATCAATAAAAAGCAAACAAACAAACAACTGTCAACAATGATAAATAAAGTTTTTTCTTAATTATTATATGTGTATGTACTATGTATATTTATTAAGTAACTTAAATACATGCATGTATATATTTAAGAAAAATATGCTTTGTTTACATATAATATATTTATAAATAATATAAATTTTATGAATATAATGTAATTAATGTCAATATTTAATGTAAATACATTTAAAAATTTTAAGATATTTGCTGTATGTTTATATATATATATATATATATATATACAATGCATACAAATATTTAGGAAAACTTTTGGAAAACACACACACATTTATTTAAAAATAAATTCACATTGTCAAGCTTAAAGAAGGCTGTGTCATGATGGGGGCTGCTGTGCCAATTTCATGCTGATGACAATTTGGTGCCAAGCCCATGACAAGATCAACAAGCATGTCCTTTTCAGTACCTCAGAGACAAGTCAATCCATCAGGATTATGTTTGAGGTGGACATTCATTTTTCAGAAAGATAATGATGCAAAACACTTCTCAAAGTTGTTCAAAAGCTATCAAAAAAGTAAAGACTCTATGTTCTGTGTGTCAGACTCGGTACCATTAGACACCACAGAATATATCAGTGACACACTCGAAATATATGAGAACACATTCTGGAAATTGCTACAAAATCAGAAAGGGAAATATAATAACCGTACAATGATGATAATTTATCTGTGTTTGTTTTTTGTACGAAAGAGAATAAAACTTGTATGATTAACGAATACATGAATCACAAAGAATTCAGCAGGCTGATTGTGGATACTGATTGATAAAGATGACTGTTCAAAAAGAGGTCTGAAGGAAATTGATGTTTGTCCCAAAATGAAAAAAAAAAAAGAAATCCTATGTGATTCAGCAGTTCCTTTCAGTAGGATACGATGGCGCACACCGTTACTGCACAGTCATGTTGATGGATGTATTTTACTATGCTGACACCTGAGGACTGAGCAAATGAGGGTTCAGAATGACTTCTTTCACCTCACTCAGAATTGCATCCACATCCTCCACTGGGGGGGAAGACCGGCCTGTCAATCATTCCCACTGAATCACAGAGCAGAGACAATCTAAACATTTCTAGACGGCAGAGTATCTGACAAATCAATTCAAGGACTCAATATAACTGTGACCACATCAGAGCAAATTGTATTAGTCATCGCATGGAAAACCACAAAATATCACTCATGGATTTTTTAATACCGAGCAGCAGGAATGAAGAATTCTGGGTAGGGAGCCGAAGGCGCAGAATGAACGGGGCGATGTAGAGTCATGTTTTTGAAATATTGCCGTGCATATGGGAATCAGAAACGCTCTCTGTTCTGGACCCGTTAGCACGAACGCTACAGGAGGGAGAAAGAAAGACTAAAGGGAGGGTTGAAAACAGTAGGTATAGAGGTTGTTAGCTATTCCACTGAGAAAAGAACAGCTCAGATCAAGAGGAATGCTCTAAAGACAGACAGACAAAGAGAGACAGGCATGATGATAGATAAAAAATAACTAAGTACTTTAATACAGATGTACTGTATGAGACAAAATTAGGTCTGAGTTTTGCATAGTTTTTAAATCATATTTTAAAATGTGATATATATATATAAACATTATTTCAATTTTTTTCTATTTAGTGATAATTAAAGCCACTGTGTGTGATTCTTGAGCCACTGCCATCATTAGATGGAGTTACAAAAATAATGTTTTTTTACAAAGACAGCCTCTGCCATTGGTCAAGTACCAGATAGCTCCTCCCAGAAACTCACTCTATTGGTTGAGCCTATGTTGCTATTTCAGGCTGGTTCGAAAGGCTCTATTTTTATCTGTTTTGCCAAGAGAATCAACCTTCAGTATAATAACATTACTTTGTTTCCACAAATTATCTAGTTTACAAGAAAATATATATAAAAAAAAATGCACTTTAGATTTAAAGCAAATGCCGATTTGTCTTTAAAGGGAAAAAAAACAACGCTTTATATAACCTCACCCTTCATATCTTTTAAAAGTTAGATGATTTTACACAAACGAAAAGGCCCTGTTATATGGCCCCTGAGCGGGCTGAAACCAGATCTTCTCATCTTCTCTGTGAAGGCGCACGACACAAAATTAATTCACAATTAGAGCTGTAAGTCAGTCTGTATCACTGATCTTTTATTAAACAGTGCTAAACATCCAAAAGACCTTGTGCAAAATTGTTGATTAAGATGTGGATTCAGGATTCAATTCATTTCCTGTTCTCTCTATCTATTTCAGGCAGATGCATCAACCAGTTTCCTCCGTGCTGCACGCTCAGGTAATCTGGAAAAGGCACTGGACCATATCAAAAATGGAATAGACATCAACTTGGCAAATCAGGTGAGACAAACATCCATGCACCACTGTCATCATCAAGCACGTGAGTGTATCTGTATGTGCTTATGTGAGTAGTATGATTACAGGTATGAATTAAACCACAAGTATAAAATATTAAATATATGAGAAGACTCAAACACAAATTGAGGATCGTCTTCCCAGGAAGAATTAAGTTTGCCTTTTTTAGTTGAGTTTCTCTATCCCAAAAAAAAAACCTGTCGAAAAATTTGAATTACTGAACTGTTGTAGCACTGAAACTTTTAATGTTAAATACTATTTTTACACACTTGTAGTTATACAACTCATGTGCACTTAAAAATGTAAATATGCAGGTCTAACACATTTTTTTAGTCTCTACAGTAGAGGTTGTATTTTATACATGAATCAAAGTGTTCATTTTAGGCAAATGTAAATAAGTACCTTATTTGACTCCTAAAACAGAAGTTATATCCAGTTTTTGAATACAATAGAAGGCTTAAAATCACGCTGAACACTTTAGCAGCTGCATGGCAATACCAGTCTCTTATCCATGCCTTGAAAGCCCAAAGTAACTTTGAAGCCCATTAATAGTACGGCCTAAATTCAGAAATTGCTATTTAGAGCTATAAATTTATCATCCTGTAGATTAGGATCCACATCTGTGTGTGTGTGTGTGTGTGTGAGTTTGTTTGCCTGTGCCAATGTGTGTGTTTTCTCATCTGTATTAACCCCCCAATGTTCTTGTGGTTGGACAGTACAGCTGTGTTTACAGTGTCAATGCAGAGCTGTGTTCAATGCCCTAATCACTAAATTGCCATAATTAATCACGCCAGCACGTCTTCCTCTAACCCCCTCACCGGTCATGTTTTGCACCCACTTGCATCATAACACTCAGTGTTACTTGCTTTAAATAGCATATTGTGTTATTTGCAGAAAAGCTATGTTTGGTTCTCGGGTTAGTGAATGGACCAGAGCGGCTGGCTGACTTCCCGTACTGAAAAGCTTTAAAAATGAACACCCACTCCCAGCACACACACACATCGACTACTACAGCACCTTATAACATCATTCACAGACAGGATTCCATCGGGAACCTGCCGCCGTCTGCGATATGCAACCTAGACTATTTCTATGCATCTTGGAGGTTTTATAGTTACGTGTTTGGATAAACTGAAGGTACACGTCTCCTGTGTGATGCTGATATCACAGCGTGAATGTCTCTGCTGTCGCAACACATTTCGTGAGGAGCTTAGACCGGTTTTGACAGTGAGATGGATTAAGACCTCAGCATCGGTGCTTTGGAACTAGAGAAAATTTGAGAATCAGCAAAACCCTAGTTTAAAGCTCAGAGCATGTGCTTAATTTCCACCTCAGCTCTGAGCAGGTAATTGTTAATACGATTTTCGGACAATTGATGAGCTTGTTCTAGAGTGTTATTTCTCTTTATTTTACAGGTGACTAACTAATGGCTGTAAATGGTGCTAACGTTGTTAAGCCTTTTCATCTATTAAAATAAAGTAAGGACAAAAGTTATTTAAAAACAAAAAGCCATTTGCAAATGGATGTGCAAGAACTCAAGCACAATATATTTCAATCATTACTTTTACAAAAATGAAAATTAAGTCATTATTCGCTCATCCTGGCATTCATTCTGGAATCCGAGTCTTGTGGACCACTTTTATTATCGTGACGAAGGGATTGGGGGTAGAGTGGGGATCTAAATGCAAACACTTTATTCCCAAATCTTGTCAAACAGGCTAGGTCAAACACCAGCAAACAGTTCAATCTAGGCAAATAATCGGGTAAGGGTCAGGGCAGGCAGCAAACAATCAAAAAACTAGAAAACAGTCCAAGGTCAAAAACACAAAGAAACATGGAAAACACAAGGAACAAGTGTGTGGCCTTGCAATAATCAGCATATAAGAGAGGGTGAGGGATTCTGGTTGACAAAGGGGAACACAAGACAGAACCAACCAATGAGAACAAGACCCATGATACCAGGGAACCAATCGGAACATGACACATAAAACCAAGGAACCAATGGGGACACACATAGACAAGGGTAGTGCTGTACATGACATAACACTCCAGGGTGGAGTGACCTCTAAAGGAGCTCATGGGCACTCCAGCTGGCAATCGTGACAATTATACTTATGTGGAAAAAAAACAAACAACTTTTAGAAGCGTTTTATTATCAGAATTTTTTCATAATTGCCTCTTTTGTGTTTAATGGAAGGAAATGACTTAAAGGTGCAGTCCATAATACTCTAGCAGTTAATAAACAGAACTGTGTGTGTCTTGCACAAGAATATTGTAGCCGGAACTACTTCTTTCTATTTTGGTCTATGTCGAATCACAGAGGTACCGGGCCACTTCGCAGTGGTACCTACCTGAACAGTTACGCGCTGCAGCTTTAGGCAAATGTAAAAGTCAAATTTAATTGGTTTTCACCTTTTTGAAATATGTTTTTTTTTTTTTTTAAAGAAAAACCCAACATCCAGCCAAGTAAAGAACACTCTCCAGGAGGTAGATGGTCACAGTCAAAGTCTATTTTATTGAATGGCGCTTTATAGTACAAGTGGAAAATGTCCCAAAAACATACAGCAAAAGCAACCCAGGAATTTTTAAAGGTAGAAAAAAAGTGGAATTCTGCAATGGCCAGGTCAATCTCCAGATTTCAGCCCGATTGAGCATGCATTTCACCTAAAGACAAAACTAAAGGCAGAAAGACACACAAACAGCAACAACAAATGAAAGCAGCTGCAGTAAAAGCATAGCAAAGCATCATAAAAGAGGAGATCCAAGCTCTCTAGAGTTCCAGACTCAAGGCAGTCATTTCCTGCAAAGGATTCTCAACAAAATATAAAAAAATTTACTATTTATTTATGATTATAGTTATTTGTCCAATTACATTTGAGCTTCTGGAAATGGGGGGCTGTGTATAAAAATGGTAAATGGTTGTAATTCCGAAGCATTTTTTGTTACATTTTTCGTCTAACCTCTTGAGTTAAAGCTTAAATTCTGCACTTCAATTTCTTCTTGATTGTTTCATTTATAATTCTGTTCCCAAAATTATAACAGTTACGTTATAGTATATAAGTGTCCAAATATATATGAACCTATGTGTGTGTGTAACAATTAAAAAAAGCATTTACTTTCACTTTTGATCTATTTATTTCAACCCTAAGATTATATAAAGATATTGAAAATCCCAAAAATGCGAAAGAACAAATGTTACCGATCCAATAACACACAGCGCTGAGCATGTCTTTCAATACTGGGGTTATTTCCCAAGGTATTATGAAGCACATCCAGAGAATATTAATGCCAAGCAGGCACATGTGGCTGTTATCATCAGGGCTCCTCCCCACTGTCTGCAAGCACCCCTCCATCTCCGCTCCGTCTTCTGCTTCTCTGCGCATGCACTGTGCGGCTGCAGTAGGAGCTCATTAGAGATGAGTGACACTGCAGTATGAAGGGGATTCCGGTCAGACCAGCAGAGCAGAGCCCCCCTATGGCCGCTCCAGACTACGCACCCAGATTCCCTACAGAAGCACACACTGTACTGTGTGCCGCTCTCCAATAGGCCTTTACCGGCTTTTGTCTGTTTGCCACTCTATTTCCACTCCCTGTTTAATGAGACCTCCACAGATCTGTAGATGTCTCAGTGCTTCACTGTGTTATTTTTAGGCTGCCCTCCTCTCAGTGAGTCATTTGACAGGTAGACGGGGAGAGATAAAGAGATAGACTTGATGTGTCAGGGTGGGTTTTTTTGAGTCAGGTTTCGGCGCCTCATGTTTTCTTTTGTATTCGCAGAATGGGCTTAACGGGTTGCACTTGGCCTCCAAAGAAGGCCATGTTAAGATGGTGCTGGAGCTGCTGCACCATGGAATTGACTTGGAGACTACTACAAAGGTAAATCTGCTTTAGTCAGTCCAGCAGACCAAAAACAGATTTATAAATGTGATAGCCTACATTAGCCTACAGATATAAACAATCATAAAAACATGATTTTTGACCATTTTTATAGTTATGGGAAAATTTTATTGTTATAATGTTTTGCAAATAAATCATTATTCTGAATATCTTTATTAATAAATAACTATTTATTCAACATTGGCATTTATTACGTTGGTTCTCATTTTTGGGTGAACTACTCCTTTAATACATGCTGCTTATCTCATCTGGGAAAATTAATCAAAAGTATCAATGACTTGTCATTCATTACAATTTCTATCCAGTGAAATTATCTGTAGAATGAGAATGTCCCTCCCACTAACTAACAGACTAACTGGCAATAGCAAGAAGCACTTCTATTAAATTGAAATCATAATGCATTTTATTTGACAGTGCTTCACAGGTCAAAATATAAGACATTTTAATAATAATAATAATAATAATAATAAATTTATAAATAATTAAGATTTTTTTTAAGTTTGTACTCTTGCTTTGTTCAAGTAGCCAATCAGAATTTTACCCGCTTTAAATGAGGTGGTTTTTATTCATATAAAAACAGGTAGAGTGTACTCATTGTGTTTATATTGTATGATAGGGATACAGATAAGGTTAGGTACAGGTGAGGTTTGGTGGTATGGGTAGGTTTAAGTGTGGGTTAAAATGTAATGGATGGGTCAAATGTAACTACAAATGTAATTACAGAAATTAATTGCAGGTATACATGCAGGTATTTTTAAAAATGTAAGTACAATGTAAACACAATGTACATAATAAGTGCAATGTATCAAATGATTAATTTAAATGTATGTAGTTATGGCCACCTAATATAAAGCAATTCCAAGTATGGATAAACAGTTTGATATATTAGAAATCGCACATGGTTTGTACATTTGCAAATGCAATGCCCTTAAAACAAGCAACAATTAACCCAAGTATAAAAGCAATAACATCAAATCACCTTTTTCTAAATACTATACATGCTATAAAAGTATTTAACATGCATTGTCGCATTGTTCTCTGTTTCGTATTTAAATTCATTTTGCAGAAAGGGAATACCGCCCTTCATATTGCTGCTCTGGCCGGTCAAGAGAAAGTGATTGCTGAACTTATCAATTATGGTGCCAACGTCAATGCCCAGTCTCAGGTTAGTCAGAGCCTCAAAACATGAATCAACAAACACAGGTGTTGATGAGAAGTTTTATTTGTTCTTTGGTGTCATTTTGTATTGCACAGAAAGGTTTCAGTCCTCTATACATGGCAGCACAGGAGAACCACTTAGAAGTGGTCAAATATCTACTTGAACATGGAGCCAATCAGAGCCTTCCAACTGAGGTGAGTGACACAATGAAATCAAACTCGGCAGAAATCAAACCCAATTGACCCTACAACGCTTGATTTCGTCCTCTAGGATGGCTTTACTCCTTTGGCGGTAGCTCTTCAGCAGGGTCACGAGAACGTTGTGGCCCTTCTGATAAACTATGGCACCAAGGGCAAAGTGCGTCTGCCAGCCCTTCACATCGCGGCGCGTAACGACGACACGCGCACTGCTGCTGTACTCCTGCAGAACGACCCAAACCCAGACGTCCTCAGCAAAGTATGTGTTTGTGCTCATCTGAAAGGTTTTCTCTCACCACGAGTGAGATAACGCATCATGACTCACTGAGCTCAATGCAGCCGCTCTTGGCTCGTAATTGCAGTGATGACTATGTGACAAAATAAACAGAACTGACTTTGTTTAAAGATCCATCAGCGTAGGTGTTGCTGTTTTGTATATACACTGAATCAATTAAATGCTACACTCTTTTCTCGTAGACTGGCTTTACTCCTCTCCACATCGCAGCCCATTATGAGAATCTAAGTGTTGCCCAGCTTTTGTTAAACAGAGGAGCCAATGTGAACTTCACGCCCAAGGTCTGTGCAGCCCTCACGTTAAATGCTTCTAACTACTATGCGAAGATTACATGAACTTCTCACTTTCTTTCCTTTTCTCTTGAAGAATGGCATTACTCCATTACATATTGCTTCCAGGAGGGGGAATGTGATTATGGTGCGGCTTCTGTTGGACAGAGGAGCTCAGATAGATGCCAAGACAAAGGTATAGTATCCATTAGGGATGTGTAAAATATTTTCATAATAAGTTTTATGATCTCAGTTTGCAGTGTTTTTATTCACACATTACATGTTCATTAAATGCAGGCTAATCCTTCACAGGCCAGAATATAAACATATAGGAAAAAATCAAATAAAATAAAATAAGAGCGTAAAATATAAATTACAACATAAAAATCTATTTAGACTGAATTCACAGCATCTATCCAACTGTAGTCACATCTCACAGTGACATTATTTACTGGCTGAGATGAAAAACGGCACTGCTGAGACTGCCGAATCTGACTTATTTAAGTCTAGCTCATGGAGAATGACCTATTTTACTTCCTCTTGGGAAAAACAGGTATTTTCTCTTTGTGACAACTCGCTGTTTTAATGGTTTTCTTTAATGCGTACATAAATAAGGACAGAAATTGAAGCTCACGTGGGATGCACTGAAACATGACTGAAAAATCCTTCATACAGAGGATTTGCAAAATTGCTTATTCTTTCTGTTTTCCACAGGACGAGCTGACGCCGCTGCATTGTGCAGCCAGAAACGGTCATGTACGTGTGGTAGAGATCCTGCTAGACCAGGGTGCTCCCATGCAGGCCAAGACCAAGGTGACTAAATTGTATTACTAAGATGGACTACACAGTAATGGATTTTTAGCTTTTTATGATTCCATAATCAGGCTGATCTATTCATAATAATGTGTTCCTCCTTGCAGAACGGCCTGTCTCCCATCCACATGGCAGCACAGGGTGATCACATGGACTGCGTGAGGCAGCTGCTGCAATACAACGCAGAGATTGATGACATCACCCTGGACCACCTAACCCCGCTGCATGTTGCGGCCCACTGTGGGCACCACCGCATGGTAAAGGTGCTGTTGGACAAGGGGGCAAAAGCTAATGCTCGTGCTCTGGTTAGTGCATATGTTGTTTTTATTTAATGTAATAACATTAATAATGTAATGCACGTTAAGTTGAACAAATTGTCTATTTACTATCTGATTTTTTCAACTGTCTTTTAGAATGGATTCACTCCATTGCACATTGCCTGCAAGAAGAACCACATGCGGTCCATGGACCTTCTGCTAAAGCACTCAGCGTCCCTGGAGGCTGTGACTGAGGTCAGATTGATCCCTACCTGTCACTTTGATGGATAACCTCTATTCACTTAGCACCATCTATGCCTTTAGCTTGACCCTTGTAGAAAATAGAAAGGCTGTGTAGGAATGAACAGCGGCATCTTCACGATTACTTCACAAGACTAGAATATATCAACATAATACACTTCCCTTCAAAAGTTTTTTAGCTAATTTAATTGGTATTAATATTTTATGATACTGTGGTTTTTACTGTATTTTTTGATCAAATGAATATAGCCTTGTGCGCATAAGAGGTTTTATTTCAATAACAATCAAAAATCATCAAACCATAGGCTACGAAAATGCAAAATAATTAAATAATGGACTTTACACAAGGTAACGTTTTGAGCGCATCAGACTCTTTTTTGGAGCCTATGATGTGTCAACTTTTGTTTGTTTGTAAATTATTTTCTTTGTCAAGCAGCCAATTTTGAGCCTTTTTTTTACAAGTGATGCATTCAGTGATCCATTGATGAATGACAGAACCCTTATACACACTGAAAGTGCGAAAATGCATGCTCTTGTCTTTTAGTCGGGTCTGACCCCTCTTCATGTAGCTGCATTCATGGGGCATCTCAACATAGTGAAGAGTCTACTTCAGAGAGGAGCTTCACCCAACGCATCTAATGTGGTAAGAACTGTGTAATCTATTCAGAACCACAGAGATACCCAACAATCAAATCCCAATCCCATATTCGGCTTTATAAATGGGCTAATGTCTTTAGCAACGATTATGGCAACGATCACAGTTTTCTTTTCAGTACTAAATGTTCTAAACTAAACTGTATTTCACTGTGCCTTTGTAGAAAGTCGAGACCCCTTTGCACATGGCTGCCAGAGCGGGGCACTGTGAGGTGGCTCAGTTCTTGCTGCAGAACAATGCACAGGTGGATGCCAAAGCGAAGGTACGCCAACGATGCAAGCTGATTTATCTCCATTTGTCTGCTTTTGTTTTAGAAGTCTTACGCGTCTCTATATCGTTTCACAGGATGATCAAACCCCCTTGCATTGTGCGGCTCGAATGGGACATAAGGAGTTGGTGAAGCTGCTTTTGGAACATAAGGCCAATCCAGATTCAGCCACCACGGCAGGTCACACTCCTTTGCACATCGCCGCCCGCGAGGGACATGCACAAACCACACGCATCCTGCTCGACGGGAATGCCCAACAAACCAAAATGACCAAGGTTGTTTTTTTTCTAGTTAACCCTTTGATAAGCCCCGCCTTAAAGTCTGGGGGAACTGGAAGTTTGCGTCCTATTTCTGTATTGTGACACACTTTCGATAGAAACTGAATACTGAATGAGTAAACTAGACTGTGCAAAAGAAAGCTGACAGTTGGGGGGGTGGGCGTGGTTAATGAGAAGGCCCAATCATACCAGCATTTATTGGCAGCTGCTGTGTGTTGTGTGTTTTATTGAAATTATACAAAAAATGTGACATTCTGTAAAGTTAGCAATCATACCTGAGATGGGCGGAGCTTAACAAACGGTCATTAGCCTAAATAGTAACAAAATATTCCCATCTTCATCTGCATTTTTAATGTGTAAACCTGTGTTTACTTACAGAAAGGATTTACTCCTCTACATGTAGCATGTAAATACGGGAAAGTGGATGTGGCGGAGCTGCTTTTGGAAAGAGGGGCCAATCCCAATGCAGCCGGAAAGGTAATTCATCAAGACAAACATCTGATATCTCAGTACTCATCTGCTAATATCAGATGACGGTCAGCGGTGGCTGACTGAGGCCATGTGTCTCCTCTCTCCTCTCTCAGAATGGCTTGACCCCTTTGCACGTGGCCGTCCATCACAACAACCTTGATGTAGTCAAGCTGCTGGTCAGCAAGGGCGGCTCTCCGCATAGCACGGCGAGAGTAAGATACACATATTACAAGATCTTGGCAGGCGACTATTCTTAGCTGTGACATTAAGGGTTGCAGTCTATTTCACACTTTTGAATGCCTTCCGACAAAAACAGTCACTCTTAGCTTTCTTCCGTTTGACAGAACGGCTACACAGCCTTGCATATCGCAGCCAAGCAAAACCAACTAGAGGTGGCAAGCAGTCTGCTGCAGTATGGCGCTAATGCCAACTCAGAATCACTACAGGGCATCACCCCGCTTCACTTGGCGTCACAGGAGGGGCAACCTGATATGGTGGCACTGCTCATCTCCAAACAGGCCAATGTTAACCTGGGCAACAAGGTGATACACTCTTTAAACTTAATTAAGTGGTATTTGGTCTATGTCAGAGAGAGACATACTCAACTAAAAAAAAAGTATATGGCACAAGGAATGCACAGGATGCATTTAATATTCCTCTGATATTCTATTTGTGTGTGTTTGTACAGAATGGGCTGACACCTCTGCACCTGGTTGCTCAGGAAGGGCATGTGGGCATTGCAGACATGCTGGTGAAGCAGGGTGCTTCAGTCTATGCAGCCTCAAGGGTAAGACACTTCAATGCACAAAGAAACACACGCAGGGCCATCTGTAGAATCTCCTAAAATGTAGACCTTGTGCAATTTAGTCTGTGCTAGTGGTGAACTGACAAGCAGTGTTAGATCTACATTTCCTTTGTAGGTTGGCCACAACAAATCTGGTCAACACTGTGCTGTACTTTGGGATGTTTTTGGCTCAGTTTTTAAGATGTTCTGTGTGTTTTAGGTTGTTAAAGGGGATATAGGATGCCCATTTTGGCAAGTTGTTCATGAAATGCCTGCAAAATTACTATTTTACAAATTCCTCAGTGGTTGTGGAGTGTTAAACACCTATTTTGCCTTCTCAAAAACAGCTTTGTTTTCAGCGACCTGCTTCGGTGCATTTCTCTTTAAATGATAACAAGCTACTGCTCATGACACCCCTCTCTTCTGTTTTTTTGTGTATTCAGTTGCTCATTACCATAAAAAACAAAACTAATCCACTGTGTCCTCAGTGGCTCTTATCTCAGGAGTCTTGTGTTCACTTTTGCATTCAACTACAAAACACCTGCATTGCTTACAAGGCGTTGTTGCTGCAGCAGCTTGAGCACAGGAAAGAAAGCCCACAGCATATAACTGACTAAGGGAGGAAATATGCTAATAGTGGTCATGGGCAGGGCTTGAGCTGTAACAAAAACACTAAAAAAAGGAGTAAATACATTTTAATCAGTGTTGGGTGGTCTTGTCCACATACTACTAAAACACATTTATATGCAAACGTGAATTTTGCATCCAGTGTTGTTTTAGGATGTTTCTGTGACTTGTTGAAGTGCTCTGAGTGAAGGCAAGACAGATAAGCTTTCACAGTACTTTTTTATATTTTGATAAAAAATATGGCTCAGATCCCTCCTTCAATGAAAGCTTCAAGGCCTTAACCCTATCAGCCCTAACCCTATCAGCAAAGCTACAGTAATAATAATGCTTGCTTTAGGGAATATAATGAGCTGTGCTAAAACCCTGAGCTGTGATCTTTAACTTTTTTCAAAATTCATTCTTCATCCCATTAAAATATTTTGGTTCGATTTTAATATTAAGTGGCACTGATTTTCTATATGCCCTGGAACCTACTCATTTAGTGGTTCGCTCCTTACTTTCTTCCTTACTTTCCTTCTCACACTTTTAAATCTCTCTCTGTTAGATGGGCTACACACCGTTACATGTGGCATGTCATTATGGAAACATAAAGATGGTGAAGTTCTTACTCCAGCAGCAAGCACATGTTAACAGCAAGACAAGAGTAAGTGCTACAACTCTGTATTTTCCATATTTTTCTGTCCTGTACACACTACACAGGCCACTCTTTGCACACTTTTCAGTGTCAGTATGCATCTATCTTTTCCAGTTGGGTTACACTCCTTTACATCAAGCAGCCCAGCAGGGTCATACAGACATCGTCACCCTGTTGCTAAAACATGGAGCCCTCCCCAATGAAATCACCACAGTGAGCAGAGCCTCTTCCTCATACTTAAAATACAAAATTTCTCATACAAAATACTATATAGTTTTTCTGTCAAGCTGCTATTTAATAATCATCCTGCTGAAAAGAGCAGCATGACCACAGCACAGTGTATCTAAAAAAAGCATCTGCTAAATGACGAAATTAAATGTAAACTTATAACTTGAATATTTGAATACGCAATAATTATTTATATATAGAGACAGGTGAAATATTTCATTATCAGGCACAGATGTGAGATTAAGTAACCTGGCTGTGTTATCTTTGGCAGAATGGGACGTCGCCTCTGGGTATCGCTAAGCGGCTAGGTTACATCTCTGTCATTGATGTGTTAAAGCTGGTGACTGAAGAATCCGTATCTGTGGTGAGAGCCGTTCGCATCTCATTAACACTATCTGTTCCGAATTAGTGATTTTAATCTCCAGGGCTTTTTATTCCATCATCTTTCATCTCTGGGTAATCGGGTTGTCATCTTTGATTTGTGCAACACTCACCGTCTTTGTTCATATATTCCCTCTCTACGGCTCAGATCACCACCGAGAAGCATCGCATGAGTTTCCCGGAGACGGTGGATGAGATACTGGACGTGTCGGAAGATGAAGGTGCGTACGGGTGGCTCAGTTTGGATTTAGCCTGAAGGACCTTACTGCAGTAAATGCCGCATTAAAGCACTGATTCTCAGCTGCTGTGACAAGGTCTCAGTGCCGTGAGGTTGGTGCTAGACTCTCGATGATAAACACAAGCCAGTAGGCAGATGAGCCGGTAGGTCATATCCCAAAGAGACAGCTGGAAGTGAACTAGAGATTAGAGATCTTACACTCATAGTGCTGCTTTGGCTACTTTATACACAGAATAATTTATGCATATTAAAGCATTTTGTGTATAATGTGAAGCATTTAAATGGATATTTCACACAAAGTTGTTATATGGATTTAAAAGATTTGGAATACAGCACTTGATGACACTTTTGTGTGTCCTTTTTTTCATGGTTGAAAGCCAATTTTATTATAAAGAAAAGAGCAGCTTGGACATTTTGCTGAATATTTCCTAATGTGTTTTCCAGAAGAAAGTTTAGACAGGGCTATTCAGTTTATTATTGATCCCTTCCCTTCCTTGGCTCTAATCATTAAATGTGTTTGTTTCTTCTGAGAGATGATTGATAAATTTCCATTTATTCAGGACTTTTATGGATTGAAAAAGCAAAAGCAAGTATTTCTTGATAATCTAAATCTACAGTAAATCTACGGTAGCATCGCCAGCCTGAAATGTTCCTTCTTCCTTCCTGCTGTAGGAGTTGCTCAGCTAACATTAGGTAGGAGCGTCTCCCTCTCTCTGGCTTGGTTGTCCGGTTCTCAGTGGTTCGTGACATGTGTGCCTCCATTTCAAGCACTCTCATCTTGTCTCTGGCCCTCAAGTCTCTCTAACCGCTTTCTATTCTAACATGTCGCTTCGTGTTATTACGGCGTCGGCCTCTCATCATCGTGTGGTCATGATGTTTCTTTTTTCTTTACTGACAGTAACATGTGTTTGTGGATCCATTATTGACAGGACTGCATTCGAAAAATTACTTTGTGTTCTCAGTTTGTTCTAAGGGTGTTTCTTTAACTATGTGCACTTTTTGCCCAGTGTAATAAATTAACACACTTAAAACTTTTTTCTGCAATTTCCACATATATTATATACATTTGATATTGTATTATACATTTATAATAATTTATAGTAATATACATTTGCCTGTATTATATTATATTTAGTATATAAACGTAAAATTTTTCTTAAATATATACATGCATGTGTGTATATTTATATATGCATAATAAAAATACACAGTACACACACATATATTATGTAAACAAAAAACCTTTATTTTGGATGTGATTAATCACAATTAAACATTTAGCAGTTATATTATATTATATGTTTGTATATTTATTTTCCATATTTTTATATTTCGAGACATGGGTAAAAAAACTGAAGTTTTAAAGTTTTACTCAATAAAAGGTATTTGAAAACTATAAAAAATAAATAATAAAAAAATTGTACAACATAGAAAAATGCCAAAATGTGTTTATGTTAATAAAGGAAAATCAACCGCTGGGACATAATAGTGCCTGTAGTTAAGAAACACCCATAGATGAGGTTCTCTTTATCCAAACACTATGGGAGTCACACTGGGAGTGGATAATTTTAGTAATTGACTAATGATGATTATTTGACTCAACAGAGGGCTCCAAAATGAACTGTCACAGTGGCTGTTTTACGCGTCTCTGAACACCTGTGATTAAGCCCCTACAATAACACCAAACTATCTCTCCCATGCAGATAAAGTGTGATCTTCTCTGCACTACCAGGCATGCCCACTTCAGTAACCAAAACCATGCAATCTTATCGAGTGTCTTGATTTCTTCACGTTTTCCATTGGCTCTGTGTGTGTATGACTTCATTGCTTGAACTTGGTGAACGAGTGAAGGTTCTTGTATGTGCTCGACGGGGAATGATGATGGATTGTAAATGATGAAATAACACCTGTCTGTTAATTCCTCCTTTTCCTGCAAACCTCCTACATCAGTGTCTCTGACATATTTGGTGCTGTATGTAGGTGATGAACTTCTCGGGATGGATGGGGCTCGCTATTTGAAGCTGGATGACCTGAAAGACCAGGATGATGATTTTTTGTCTCCTAAGAAAACCCTGAGAGACTTTGAGAGCGGGATGGGCACGACGTAGGTCACAAGAGCAGCAGATTTGTCATTTGGCTAAGATTCTATTAAAGTTAGATTACAAATATCTCCTTCATTCTCTCCAGACCTTACTCTCCCGCAATTCCCAGAATTCCATGCGTGTCACCTGAAACTGTCATGTTGGACCAGGTATTATTCTTTTTTGCTTTATGTGCTGAAATAAGAAATGTTCCTTACTAAAAATTCCAGGTCTGGTGGTTTCTTGCTGGTCACCTTTTTTAAGATCTCAGCTTCAAGGCCCCTCATTGTTTTGTTCGACTAAACAAGCTGTTTTAAATATATGGTTACTCATAGCACATGTAAAAAATAGATATATAAAATACAAATAAATAAACAAACTACTATGAAATAGCAGAAATTAAAATGTAGCTGTTTAGCTGTTTAATGCTTGCTTTGTGTTATTTTAAGTAATTTTGTGCCTCACTTGAACGGCCCTATAGTAGACTCTGATCTGGTAGACCATCTTTTGCAAGCTTGTTAGGACCACTAGATCATTGTGGCAAAGTTCGAAGAAGTTTGATTTAGTTACCTCTGTTCCAAAACAGCTTAAAGGAACACTCCACTTTTTTTAGAAATAGGCTCATTTTCCAACATCCCTAGAGTAATACAGATGTGTTTTACAGTTTTTTAATCCATTCAGCCGATCGCCGGGTCTGGTGGTCCCAAAATTAGCATAGCTTAGCATAAATCATTGAATCCG
>JAUCNO010000425.1:10092406-10124652 GCA_032353835.1 Enteromius viviparus
AAACACCATTACACCTATGGAGAGTCCCCACGAAGATGGCAAACCAGACATGTGTGTGTGTGTGTGTGTGTGTGTGTGTGTGTGTGTGTGTGTGTGTGTGTGTGTGTGAAACCATGTCCAATACATGCGACGACATTCAGAATGTATGTCAGCAAAAGATATTACATATTTAGATTTGAAATACGAACATGTTACAAGGTGTGAAAATACAATGAATTGAATTTTTCTAAATAGAGTTACAGCTGCTTCAGTTGGCTGTAACGCAGCATACTTGTCAGTAATAAATGAGTACAAAACAACATTATTCATGTGTTAATATGCTACTTTGTTAGTCAGATGCAGGCAGTGCGCTGAATAAGACAAAACAGTAATAAAGCCCCAACCAGATGCATATTGATTTTATTAGACGATGCCACAAATATAAATCAGAATTTAAGGAGCATAGTGAGAGTGATTCCGGTTAACAGAGCATTAGTGGGTCATGTTTACTATCTATACTTGTTTTATATATGACAAAAGAAAATATAATGTGAATAGCTTTATCAGGCATTAATCTGTATGTGACAGCTCAGAGTAGAACAGATGTGAAGTGTCAAAACTGGTCTGAATGCAATGACATCATGCATATGCAAATGACATCACCTGCCATCACAAATCCCTCAAAAAACTGTGGTTAACACTGAGCACATCTTGCAACAACACTCATTTTGTAACAGGACATAAAACACAAAATTGTCTATAATGATTGTGTTCTCCAGTTTAGGGCACAGATTAAAAACAGAACAACAAGAAAAAAGTAACTTCCCCTGTATTAAATAGAATAAACCTTTTAACATCCTGTATTTCATGCAGAATGTAGACACATGAATTCTTGGCAATCATCCCAATCAGTGCACTTCCTTCCCTCCCAGTGGACTCAAATCTTCTATTGGGCTCAGCTGTTAGTTCTTTGCAACAACTGCCCTGAACCAGAGTCCTGCTGTCCACTGTTCTCCACCCTGCCTTCCCCCACCAATTTCCTTCTCTCCGTATCTCTGAGTATTTTTAGCCTTAAATTAGGAGTGCTGGACCATTAACAGGACCTGGTGTAAGGCTTTCCGTATCCATTAATGTCTGAGCCGGCAGTGAAGAGAGAGGGGAAAGCGCTAACAGTCAGTTCCGCAAAAGCCAGGGATTGCGAGGATCCATAATTTATTGTGCTTAATAGAATATATAAGCTAATATAAAAGTTAGAGATCCAGGCCAGCACGGCAGTCGGTGGCAAATAATTTGTTTCATAATGAGGGAGGAACTGTTGAGAAGAGCAGGGAATAGTCACCTTTCCTCTCGTTATTAGCCCGGGTCCTCAATTCCACGGCCTCAGAGCATTTATAAGTCTGGGAAGAACAGTTAGGCTTTCTAAGTGTGTTTTAAAGCTCAGTCATCGTGAGTCAGGAATGAGGGCCTGGCTTGTTAGGCAAGATTTAAGAAATGTGAAGATTTTTGTAGGGAAGGGACTGCATCACAGAAAGAAAAACAGACTTTACATAAACTGTTGTCTTGAAAAGGATGCAGAGAAATCATGCAATACAAAACCTCCCAGCCTAAACATACCAGAGTACCACTCTGAGCTCTCTGTCTGAGCAAAAGTATTTGACGATATAGAGACATAGACAGTTCGATCTGAAGGAGGAGTCAATTTGACATAATTTCTCATTCTTTGAAAGCAAATCATTCAAGCTGGAAGCAGTGCTTTGTGCTGAATCATCGCCAACTCATAAATAATGTATTAGATATTTTTAGGGTCTTATGTTCAACAACCCATCCGCCAAACTGACAGTTCCCGATCAATCCCTCACCATAATTACTGTATGATCAGCCTCCTAACATTCCTCCCCTTTAGCAGCAACCAATCAAAATTCTCTGTATAGAGGCCATCAGTCATTACTAGACAACCAACCAAAATGGTCTCAGCATGGCAAGTTGAAAGTTACTTATGTTCATCTAAAGGATTACTTTATATTGTGTACAGCCTTGAAAATCTTTCTATGCCAAAAAGATAAACGTATGTAAGATCAAACAATTTGCATATCCAATGCAACATGAACAATATGTAACAGAGATTCTGTGTGTACCAACATCTACAGCAACACAATAGCTATTGGTGAACTGTGCACACTTCTGATTGATAAAGACAGAAACAGGGAAACAGAATAAACACATATGCATAATAAATAAGGATATCATATGTTGTACACCTAAAGTACCAGTTTGTTTCCACCAAGAAGGCTTGTAGAAAAACACTTCTGTGATGCTATCTGCATTGTTTTTTAAGAGACAAAGATGTGCACTGAAGCCCAGCTCATGTCAAAGATCCTTTGGGTTAATAAGCTTACAAGACGGTGACTTCACCTTGCACTTTAATAATATAACTTCTCCAAGGACTTATGCACATGTAGCATAGTTTTAAATTAGATGAGAATGGTGATGATGAAGAGTAAGGGTTTGCTCTGGCTTCACTAGATGTACGGAGGCTGTTTTAATGCTTGTTTTCTTGTGTTCCTCTGGCACTAATCTAATAAGGCTCTTTGCTGCTTAACATGGTTTTTAATGACTGGAAAACACACAAAACAATGAACAAGACAAAGCACTGATGCTTCCTGAGGGATACATAGACTAACAGATGGGTTTAATACTCACCAAATGAAAACCTCAATCCCTTGTGCAAATGCAAACAGACTTGTGTGCGCGGTCAAAACACTAGCTCCTTTAAATGCAAGATGAGTGATAATGATTTAGTTTACTTGAATCTAAATACATGCTAAAGTACCAATCAGAGCTTTTAAACATAATTTAATCTCATATTTGATCAAACCATACTTTCTTGTTCATTTTCATTTCATTAATTTTTTATTTTTATTTTTTTAAGTCTCACTTCTCTACCTGAGCAAGCCACATATTAACATGGGGAATTGTAATTAGCCTACACTTTCACTTCTGGGTTCTTCCCAACACCTCAACAATGAGACTTTTGTTAAACCTGAGGGATGTTTGTCTGGCAGGTGTATAAGCACATGTCAGTGCTCAATATTGGAAACAAAGACATGTGCTGCTGTGATGATTTTTGGCTCAATGAATTATTCATAAGGTTGTGTCCTTAAAGTGAAGAGCAAAGTCATGTAAACCTGTTTGTTCTTCCTCTGACTGTCTCTCTTACTCACTCATTTACTCACTCACAGAAAACTCTGGACTCTTAGTCAAACCGATAACTTTCTGCGATTAATAAACCAGGTGTGTTTAAAACAGAGTTGTCTTCAGAGAATTTAATTCACTGTGATCATATGATGCAGGTCTTAAAATCTAACAAGCTGACTGGAAGGAGCTAACTTTGACGAAGTACCCTGAAGGAACATCAGAGATTATCTTGGGCCAGTTTATCAGCTCACAGGGAAACCAGGAGCAATACTTTCCAGCTTCCTATTAAATGCTTTGTTGAAACATTCATTTTAATCTCTTCATTACCATTCTCCTCAAGGCCATGAAATGGAATAATGGCAGGAAAAAAAAAAAAAAAAAAAAAAAAGAGTGAAAATATTTTTGTCTTCATCTTCTGTTTAGATCAGTTGTAATGTTTCAGATGTTTTCTCAAAAGAGCCCTGTGGACATTGTTCTAATTAGGAATTTCAAGGTTAAAAACTGTACTAAAAGATATATTTTTCTCACCATTGTTTGTCTTTTTTATTCTAAGGAGATCCTGGATTACGTTCATTTCCATTAAAGTGTAACAAATTAACTTACCTAATTATCTTGGCTAAACTTGCTTTTAAGCAGCATACAGAAACAGATGAAATCCTGCAAATACCTTAAGCGTTCATTCAACAAAGTTAACAAGGACAACATCTAAAAAAACACTTGTGCATTAAGCTATTAAAGCTACTGGCACAAGCAAAGTTGTTTTCTTTCAAGTAAGGGCTTAATTTGATGTGCATTGCGATGCCTGATGAAAATTGTCTCAGCAGATTTTTTTAATAAGTATGCTTTCAAATGATCAGCATACAGATCTGTAAAGTTCCCACTCTTCTAGCTCACACTAATAAAGACTTTGGCACTAATGTAAAGTAATGCAATGCCCAGAAAGCTCTACAGACTTAGAATGCCCCTCATTCCTGAAAAGTTCTCATTTTTGAAATACTTTGTTTGAATTGATTATGCTTTTACCCATAAATAAGTCTAGAACTCTCTGATTTGTTTAACACATTACTATAAAACAACACACAACTTCCACACATTTTGCCCTAAATCTGTGAAAACCTTACAGGTTCAGTCTGACCTGGCTATGTCTAATTACTGAAAGTGCAAGTGAAAAGAGACAGGGGTGTCGGCAAGGTTTGGGGGTCAGGCATTTCTAACATCTGGATGTCAGCTTGCATTGAGTCTGTGTGTCTGAGTGGCCAGACAATATGCCTACTCCATTACATTAACTTGCCATGACACTGGGAGACAACCACAGCCCTGAAAATCCCACCGCCCTGCAGACAAAGCCGCCTGTATGGTATCAGGCATGCCTGCCTATACACAAAATAAAACACAAGACCATAATCAGTCAAAAAATGGCGTGCTAACAAAGAACACACTGATTTAATGAACCGACAAGACTAATTCTAGCCTAGGGACCAGATTCATTCTAGCCATTAATAAGGCCATGCACACAGTAGGGAAATGAACTCTTAATAGGAGGCCTCGCTAGAGAGATATGCATCACAGGCCAAATGAATTTCATTAAACCAGGTGAGGAGGGATTTGAATATGGATGCTTTTCCTTTTTTTCTCCTGGATATAAGCACAGGTGATGTTAAATGACCTGTAAAGGTTCTGTTGATTACAGACTAATTTAAGCAGCAAAAGTTAATCAAAATGCTCCTTTTTAAGCTCAAATGGGACGTTTGGGTTAGATTTAAGGCCTAATTTTGGCTTTTGCATGGAAACAAGGCAACAGTAAAGCGGTCAATAGTCCCACCTCATCATGGCATTTGTGCTTGACATTTAAACAAACACATCAAACATCGGTGAGATATGGCAAACGGCCCTGTGAAGCAGTGGCACAAAGTGACATTAGTGTTGGAGAATGTCGAATCCTCATTTCCATGTGCGCAATAACGTGCATACAAATGCAGGAAAATGTATTTGAATAAAGGGAAACCATCATATTACGCCACTGCTGATGACTCCCTGAGCTATGATGGATATGATTTTATGTACTGTTAGGCAGCCACAATTGCACCGTTCCAAAGCACAATGGGGTTGCCTATCAAAGCAGCATTTTAAGTCAACACAGGTTACAGGACAGTGTTATTACTCTGCCTTATATGACCGCATTTAAGCCAAATTCTAAAACACGTGTCTTTTTTGTACTGCTCAGCGAAATATTTAAGATGACATGCACAATGAGGGAAACGCTGATTATAAATACATAATAACACATTAAAGTAGTAATGAAACATAATCAAATATGTACCATTTTAGTCTATATACTTCCACATATTGGACTCACAGAAACCCCAGAGGACATTGTATAAAAGTGACTGATCACAATGTGGCGAATCTTCAGGAGAGCTCTACAGAAGTGATCTGGATGAGCTGAGCTATACAGGATAAGGGTGACGTATGTTGGTTTAGCCAAGTGTGTCTGTTTGTAATGCCATGCGGCAGCAGGCCTGAGTAAGGTCTAGCAGAAAGATGAAGCATTGGGAGGAAGATTAATGTGCCCAGGCTCCACAGTTCATCATCTCGGGAGTCTGTCTGGAAGTACTGGTCGGGCTAAATGCTATTCCAGACTTTAGCAACGCTCACTGGCCAAGGTCACAGAAGAAAAGATGATAGTGTGAAATCTGACCAGAACAGTGAAATAAAACCGGACGGAGGGACAAGGACAATCACATACAAACACAAATGTTTACATTCGCTGAACAGAACTAATGGATCAAGGTTGGAAAATCATTTTAGTTTCCTTAGCAAAGCAGATCTGGCTGACATCGAAATAGTTAAGACAGGGCAAACAAAGCAACAAATGCTAAAAGGACTAAAAGTAGCCTACCGTATTTCCTAAAAACAACACGCACAGGAAGACACACAAATGGAGCTGTTACAAGCAAATAAGGAGGCAGTATTTTCATTCAGCATTTGCAAAATTTGCATTCCAGTCAACTGATCAAAACTGCTTTCCGTTTATATGAACAACTCTGTGTTTTGAAAACATAAAAGCACACAAATTAAACACCTTAACTGTAATTCATCCCAGCTGCAGAAAGAAGACAAGAGATGTATTATTTATATTAATTTATAGACTCTTTATGTGGGTGTCAAACTCTTCCTTTGGATAACAAGAGCTGAATAATATCCATATTTAAAAAAAGACTTGGTGTAATATAACAGGGGGCTGAGAAACACCACAAAGACAACCTAATCCTATGAAATGAAAACAAATCTTCTTCGGCACAGAGAATCTTTATGGGGAAAAGATTGGTGTGTACTTGCAAGGATGATACGTAGTACAGAAGAAACTCACCAGGAATATACTCCACTGGGTGCTATCCAGCACTAATAAAATGAGGGAAATAAAATGCTTTTGTTCTCACTTGGAGAAATACACCAAGTCTAAATCTCCAGCCTCCCTGATGAGTGTTTTCTGTCCAAAACAAAACCTTTATAATTTTGTCATAAAATGAAGGCACTGCACTACATTGTGCTGCAGTTTCTGAATAATGAATGTATAACCCAGAGAGTCTGCAGTGAAATCTCCCCAGGAAAAAGGACAAGGCAAAACATGACTGAAGATGGAAACGCTAGTCTCTCATCTCATTCTCAAACTATTTTAAGGTGTTGCACCTGCAGAAATGTGCACTTGGCATTTACAAAAACCTGTATAATAAAATGCCATGAAACTCAAAGACTTTTTTTTGTATGAATTTGATGGTGGACCTATTCAGTATGTTTTAATACTGTTGCTCATTTCTAAAGTATGTTGTTCTCAGTACATAAATTTGTGTGTATGCACAATACTCTAGAATTGCATACTGTAATTACAAGACTTTCCAAAACATTTCACAGAATATTCTGTAATGCAATGCACTCAATAACATCCTTCATCATTAATAAACAATGAAAATACAATTATAAAAATATAAATGCTTAAGAAAAAAACACCTATAGCTGTATTTAAACTGCTTACTAATGTTTATTAATGTTGGAACATTATGAAAAGATGAATTGACTATTTACTAATGCATTTTGTTTGCATATTTACTATTGCAACATACAGTTTACATACTGTGGACTATAATGCGGTAAGTAGCACTATATTAGTATTCAATCTCAACAGATTTCATATGGCTCTACAAATGAAAACAACGAAAATGAACAGAATCTGGACTGTCTAAATCACACAGCAAAATTTGTAAACATTTAAACACTATTAAGATGGTATCCAGATTTTGTTATGAATTGGAGACATTGAGTGTGTAGAGTTTGTGAACCAATGTGTTAACCTTTAAAGATCAGAATACCAAGCAAAAATAAATAAATCACTGAATGTTTTAAAAGTACCCACGACGTGAGTACCCCTCTCTGAAAATCAGACAAATCTGAAAGAGAAAGAGAGCGAAAGAGACAGTGACAGAAAGATCTAAGTTTATGCTAAAAGATTAAATCCCCCAGGAACAAAAAGTTATTATGCGAGATTCAACCAAAAAGAGAAAGGAGAGTGTGCAGCCTCCAGACACAATGGTGTCCAGTTTTTCAGAGCATTCTTCATCTTGGTGCTCCTCAGGGGTGGGGATGGGTGTGTTCTGAACTCTCTGTTCTTCTTCCAGATGTTTCTTGTTGTCTAGAGAGGAGGGAGGAGAGGTTATACAACTCTAGATCCTCTCCATGAGGGCAGAGAAAAGCTGGAAGACCAGAGGCCTGATGAAGTAAGCTGGAAGACCAGAGGCCTGATGAAGTCCACAGAGGCTAGTCGGGCTACTAATTTGTGGATTTTTTTGTTTTTTTGTAAACCAATGACATCCCCAGAAAACCCCTTCTCAAAACTGATCATGGAGGAAGGTTTTGTTTCATTCAGAATACTCTCAGACAGTTTACCTCAGATCCCATTAGATCTTCACCGGCTCTTCTGCTTTTTTATTGTTGTTTTTTCATTCAAGTCGCTTCCTGCAGGATTCTCAATTGTTTCAACTCTAATCCCTTCACAGCCGATCGGTTTCATTACCAGCCTGCCTTATTGCTGCCACATTTCTCAACTTTTCTCCTCCTTAATGGAAACAGCCTCTCCATAATCATACCCGCTGTTACAATGTCTTCTTCCAGCACCCAGGAAATTGCTTTTGCAGGTGCGATCCATCAAGATTGGACACATGGTCCCCTTTAACAACAAAAGCATGCTTGGGAAAACTTCTTTCAATCATTGTTAATTCATCACAAAATGCTATAAAATGATAGACATCAGTATTGAACAACTGTGACTAAACATGCTCTGTGCAGTAAGGCATTCCCTTCGTTTGTCTACAGGGAATCCAATTTGCGAGTGAAATGAACACTGTGCATGATTACATGATCAGATAACCCATCATGCAATGTGGAGAGAGGTGATTATCTCGTGTAGGGCTACGTGGCCTTTTCTGGGATAGAAAATGAATCTAGGCACTAGCGTCCGTGATGACTGTTTTGAATAGAGCCTGCTGAGAAACATGAGTGAGGTAACTGTAAGCACAAAGTACAGTGATAACATGCAATCACATGCAGCTGACAAATACAGTGTAGTTTATTATAGACACAATATGTTTTTATAATCTAAAAAAAAAAACTACTTAGGACACTTTTTCATAAAAACAAATTCTCTTATATCCTTATTTATGCACATAACCTCTGTCTCTCTCTAACAGAAATGTTTGCATCTTGCAGCCTTTTCCCTTTGCCAGCAGCTGGCTCTGCTCAGAAACCAAAAAAAAATTTGCCTACTGACATACACCAGACTGACAGCAGAGATGAAAATCATGCTGTATTTCCATATTTATAATCAAACAGATGGTGACATGCAACAAACTTTTTTGTTCCTGATCCAGAAAGGTTCCATTCATGACTCGTTTGAAAAAGAAAACACCTACTGGTATAATCACACACAACATCACTGGGAACAAGGGCTGCCCAATTAATCAAAAAGTTGCATGATAAATCACATGCGATTGTCATGCGTGTCTGGTCAGTGATGCCGGTTCTGTGATTACTGTGATTCTGTGAGCTACACAATATCGCATTCATAATCGAATGTGATGCATCTGCGATTATGAATGCGATATTGCATAGCTTGTCAGTGCAACTGGTGGCTGCTGTGTGACAATAAATGAGTTCACTGCATCCATTCACTGTGAACAGGTGTGTTCTGAGGCACACAAAATACCAGATCACAAGCTGATCATCTAAATGCTTTGTGTGCTTCGCTCTGAAGAAAGAGAAATACTTGTTTGGCAGATACTGTGCCAAAGCATAATAGCCAATATCACAGTATTGATAATATCATCGCATCTATACTAAACATTATTGTACAGGATCCAATGTTGTCTAGAACTCAACAGAATGATTAAGCATTACCAGTATATCATTTTAATTTGACATAAATTTGCACGTTGAAAATAATTATTAAAGTAAATGTTATTTATTCACTGTTGTAGTCATATCCCACTAAGAGAAAGCTCAATCATATTCTTGTTAACAAAAAAAAGCTTTAATAATCACAGCTTGGGTTGCAATGTTTCATTACTCACTAATTACTTACTGGCAAATGATAAGAAAAGTATCATGTTATACCACAATCCGTTTGCTAAAAGACTACATTTTAAATTTGATTTTCTTTTACATTCCTATTTTCATTTGTGCCTATTAAATGTATTAAAACAGATAACTTTAAATGTATAGAATATAGCTGGATAATGTAAAAGTGAATTATCAAGTGCCCAGCTCTATTCTGAGCTCAGTTTAACAACAGATTGCCACTAATCCAGAATCTGCTCACAGGGAAGCAACAAGGGGAAGGGTGGAAATGATACACAACTTCCTGTTTGCATGATTAATGAGCTCGCCAGCTGGGGATAAGATCGATACACAGCAGCCTTTTACAGGACTCCCTAATGTTGCAATTTCTACCTCTGTACGTCTCCTCCCGTTCCAAAGTCATTTATGAGATATGATCAATTCTGGTCAGTAATGGGATATTGGTTAGCTTTGTTTTGGTGGGGAAAATCAGTGCATTCTAAACAAGCACTGCAAAGGAACCAGGTCTCTAGAGACAATTGCAGCTCTGACGTTCTTGGTAGAGATAGTAGAAAATATTAAGATGCTTATCGCCATACCCACTGAGGGGGGCTGGCAGGAGGAAGTGCTCGGAGGAAGTGTGCTTGGAGAAGTAGGAGAATGTTTGCTTCTCCTCTCGACACCATACTGATGGTTATCATCATCACCCCAGTCAGAAGCTAAAATCAATTCTCAGCAAATACCACAGTAGGTTGCATAAAAACTAAAAAAAATATTTAAAAAACGAGCACAAAAGAGAAATGTGGGAGTGTGAAAAAGACAGTCTTTTGAGCATTGACAGCTACAGTTCTATGTCTTAAATAACCTGAGGCAGGAATCAAGAATGTTTAGGAGCTTGAGACTTCACCAGAAGATGAGACAATGAGAAAAGACAGTTTCCGAGAAGTATATACAGATGACTATGGTGTGTGAAGATGCTGCCTGTCAAAAAAAAAAAAAAAACAGCCATCTGTTGGTTGTGCCTTACTGCCCTTTTAAGCCTCTGGGCCTTGTGCACTCATGCCCAGCTCAGTGAGCTCTGAAAATCAGGACTGACTCCCCGGCTCATCGGTGTTAATATTCCACAACAAACTGCTCACAGATGGGGTCTCATTTACGAACATAAGCTCCCTGTATGCCATTCTCTTTACTTCATATCTTGTTTTGTGAACAGAATGTCACTTGTGATGGAGTTGCAGTCTCAAATCCCTGCAGGGACTCCATCTCCTCCTGGCTGTGTTGAGTCTGAAGGCCAGTGGATGATCTGGGCATTAAAATCAGAACTTATTTGCTGCAAGAGTTTAAAACATAATGCAACTGTTCATTCTCTCAATTATCATATCTCTTCCCTAAGCCCCAATATTATAGTTATTAAGATTTACTCTTAAGATAACCCAATGCTTACGTACAACATTGTTATGGAATTTTATTGCCGCAATATCACAACTGGCCCAACACAAAATAAATAAATCTTATGCAGACATCCTGTTGATTGCATGTCATGCTCTTGGATCTCCTCCCACTGTGCTCTTGGATATGAATTCCTCTGAAAGGTTTCATATATCTTGCGCTTTTTAATATGATCCGCCCTCTAAACAACAGCAATTTGGCCTAACAGATCTACCGCGAATAACAATAATATCCTCTCATGAGCTCAGGCAACAGGATCTCAATCGACCAAGCTGAAACATAAAGTAAAGCCTGGACTCCTAAACATGTCTGGTCATGGTGTGAGGTCTTGCTTCATCTTTGTGAACTCACTGCTTTCTCTGTTGCTTAATAAAGGGTCTCCCTAAAGAATGAACAGGAACCAACAGTGAGTAAACCTTTCCACACATTCCAACAGACCTGACGGATCACAAAAGCACACAGACATAAAAGATAATCCCTGGCAACTACAGACCAACATTGTATTTGTCTAACCTCCCGTCTTTTGTCTGCAAATAAAGTGAATTTGAGTATGCTGTAATTTAGAGTACTCTCATATTTCTGTCCCTTTTACAATTCTATTCACTTTCTATGATGCAGCTGGTCACAGCTGCATAGAGCAGGAAGTGTCCCTAACAAGCTCTATTGATTAAATTACCTGCGCCCAGCTGCCAGGGGTCAAAGGTTAAAGAAAGGCCATGCTTATAGATTAAATTAACCTAGTGAGAGAAAGGCTGACCTTACATCACATCCACCTCTCAGCCTCAGAAAGGCTGGTACTGATACAGAAATTAGGAGCTTCCCTTCTGAAATGTTAGGCTCTGATCAGTCTAATACAGTTTAATGCCTCCAAATTAATTCTGACAAGTGGATGGTCTTTTCAGCATTCATTTTAAGTGCTAACAGCAATGACGCCTGCCTCCAAACACTATCCATTCACTTTCGTCTCAAGTTTAACCACTAAAGCCCATATTCCAATATATATATACAGTATATATATATATATATATATATATATATATATATTATGAATGCATGAATATTGTGATGATTGTTTCTACTAGTGTATTTAATCTTCATACTGCTCTTTCAGTCTGTTTAAATAACCACTCAAATCCACAAAAAGTACCAGGATCCAGCACAAAGAGATCTTCAACACATGCCAGAGGCCAGGAAGTGTGGTCAATGTCTGAAAACAAAAGTAACTTGTATGAGACTGTGGCTGAAAGAGCAAACAAAAGTACGAGAAAGAGAGAGAGAGAGAGAGAGAGAGAGGGGGGGGGGGTTCTGTGTAATAAATCAGAAAGAAATCTCCAAGATAAAACCCATTATCCGTGCCGCAGAAATACAAGAGTTATGAGAATGAACGCATCTAAAAACAGAGCTAAAATGAGTAGGCTGTTAAAGGCAAATGGGGAGTACAATAAAATGCATAAAAAAGCTACAGTGAGCAATGACTCGTCTCTCTTTCTCTCTGCTCTGCGTACGTGCTGTAAGACAGGCTGCATTTTCTAAGAGGAAACAACAGACATTGTGAATTCCCAAAAGCCCTAAAGAGAGAGGGGCCTGACCTCACTGTTAAGACTGAAGTCCCAAGACAGCCCCCGGGCCGAGCCGGAGGTGATGGAAACTGAACACACAGGTATTGCATGCAAGTACACACACACATTCTCACTAATAGCAGCTGAATCATCTCTAAGGTATTAGTTGCTACCAACCACCTGAGGTAAATAAAAGTGGGGAAAAATATAAGACCAACACAGACTTCAAAAATTCAAAACCCACCAAGCTATGTCTGTCAGACAGAGCCAGAGGAAATGAACTGCCCCTCTTTTTGAAACCTCAGATCAACCTTAACGCATTGTTAATGGCTATACTAAAACAGAATTAATTAATATTATAGTATTATTAACAAATAATACAGCCTAAATAGTATAATACAGTTAAATACACTATCCACATAATACCTATGTAATGTTCCGTTTTTAATACTGCACAATCATTTTAAAGTAATAATTTACCCAAAACTGACTATTGGTTTATTATTTAATCATCTTTATGTCATTCATAAAGAAATTCCTGAAGAATCTTTACAGAGCTCTTTTCATACAGCGACTGTTTATAGAGATTATACACTGACATTGAAGGCCAAGCGGGTAGCTGGAGTGTCATAATTGAATGTGACATGCTATTTTGCAAGTTGAAGTTTGATTTGGATGTGACTAGGGTCTGTCTCTCACACAATAGCTTGTTCTAATTTGTAGCTTCATATCTATTTTTATAAAAGTGTTTTCTGGGTCGCTGCGAAGACAAAAAAAAAAAGCTCATAGCTCATCAACAACAACAAAAAAATGACAGAATTTCTACTTTATTAAAACAACGTTTCAGTCGGACACCAGAACTCATCTACTCAAAAACCACTGATTTGAAGAGCATGTGTTGCACTGAAAAAGGAGCAAATCCCTTGTACTCCACAGACAAATAAAACATTCATGGACATGATGTAAGCAATTATTATCTGAGAGAGGAAAAGCATCTCTGTGTGGCTGATACCAACAGTATACTTGCATGTGGGCTTTGAGTTACTCGTTGTTACAGCATTCTTTGCACAATGCTTAAGCATTTGCCCACAAATTATTTTTAGAAAGACTTGTCTTGTTAACACCTGAGGCTGTACATCCTGACTTTACCGGTGTTGTGAATGACTGCCAATCAGCAGACTTGAACACAAGAATGTGATTATTAAAAAGGCCTACTGGACTAAAACAAGGTACATGTGAAGCATGCAGAACAGAAGCTTCAGTATCGATGAACATCCACCACAAACAGCCCACATAATCACTTCATCCTGATTTAATGGAGGTAGTAAATTAACAACCACTGTGTATCAAAGCACACAGTGACCTTTGCGGAGTATAAATCACAGCTTCCATTGTGCTGCCAGATCTCCCTTTCAACCAATTTGTCACAACGTAATACCACACAAAACCCTTCCATGCTGAGGAAGCTACTGTTGTAGGAGGATCAAAGGTCCCTATGACTGCCTCAGAAATAACAGCTAAAACAAAAGCCTGTAAGTGCTGAGTAAAACAGCTATACAGTCATCTGACAACATCTGTACAGGTATAAATCACACCATGGTCGGTAAAAAAGGCCATAAAACACTTTGTTTTTACTGCGCATATATCTGGTCCAAGTGTGCTGTGAAAGCAATTTGCATTTTCCCCATTTCACTGCATGCATCTTGTTCTTTTCAAATCAAAAACATGTTCTGTGTGAATGACCCCAAATCACAAAGGCAATAATTGAATTAAATGAATAAAGGCCTATGTGCTCAATGTTTAGAGGGAAGCACAGCACTGTGTTCATTTACACGCGATTAGCTCTTGATCTGGTGTTTTCAGTATGTCAGGTCGACTCAGAGCAAATGCTACTCCCCTGCAAACATATTTTAAGTTTGAGTCAAATATCTGATATATGAGTGCTCATAAATAAAGGATTAAAATTATAAGAGAAAATATTGAAACATTAATATTTTATGAAATAAAAAATTACTAGTATTAGCAGTAATAGTGGTAGTTGTGTTAGTGTAATTCAGTTACAGACAATCCCACAATTTTCAGTCACACTTTAAACTACAGTTAAAGAAGAAAAAAAATAATCAAATAATTTACAATATGAGGTTTCAAATAGTTTTAAAACAAGCAGAACTTGTTATACTGCATGACATGTCATTTCCTGTCATACTGCATGTCAGGAGCATGCCAAACATTCAAAAGTATTTGTCAACCACGCATAAATCTGCAAAGCACTGCAATAATTCTTCTTATTTACATGTTTTTAAGAGTGGATAATGCAGATTTAATGCAGTTATGCAGTCTACATAAGGGTTTAATTCGACACTGACAAGACGTGCAGTCACACGTGCTTAAAGCCTCTCAAAACAGTCAGTGCTTACAAATGGATACATCATGCTTCTCAGCCACGTCATATTTACGGGTAGGAACTGCCTTTGCCACAAATTCCTTCACAAAGAGCACTGGCTGAAAGCCACATTTCTGAAACCCAGAAAGAACTTGCTGCTTTTCCTGGTTTATGTTTGCAGAGATAAGAGCCTTAGCCCTTTCTTTACACTCACCTTTAGACCCTGCACAACCTCATATACTTACTTTCAGATGATCAGGCTTATACAAACTCTATGCAGCAGGCACAGCAACACAAAAATGATGTATGCATACATGCTTTTATCAAAGGAAAGTTAAAGACACCTGTGTGCTTTGCATTCAGCTGTTTGGTGTTTGTGAGACCCTATAAGCTTTCAGGAGAAACATTTCAACGTCTTACACAATGAGAACGTCTCTATAAAACATCAAAAGGTTTAGATCAGATAACACTTTCGATTAATCGATTATGACAGTTCTATTTGTAAGTGCTCAGCCATTAATGCTCGACAACGACCCCTGTTGATATGGACCGGAGTGGCAACCTATTAGAAAAACACTGCACAATCTCCGGCAGTCATTGCCATCATCAATCATTCCTGCATATGTGACAAGCCTTAAAATACAAACATTAAAAGCGCAGTCGTGAACATTAACTCACCTGTGACATCTGAGGCCGGAAGTTGATCTGCTTTAGGTCCACGGATCCAGGAGACAGATTGTGCAGCATCTGGCACAGGAGCACCCCATCTCTGAGCGCCTGGGCCAGGTCAAACACCACCGCTGAGGGCCAAACGACCCGGTGGTTGGGGGGCAAAACCTTACAGTCTATCAACCAGCGACCGCACTGTCTCCACTCCTCCATATTGACAGAAATGATGCAGAATACTGGCAAAAAAATGAAACGATGTGTCTGGCAGCCTACCGCACGTACCAGAAAAAAATGCTGATGTCAAATTATCCCAGTTCCTCTTTAGTCCAAAGGGCACCAAAGTGCCTAAGGTCAACTGCGTGAGAGCGATCTTCACACAGATATACCCTTAACAACTTTTTTCCTGAATTAAATCCAGCTATCCACTACAGAGCTATACAGGACTTTATATAACGAAATAATCCCATTACTAAGTTAAATTAAATGAGAACTCAGACATATCGTGCACTATGGTACTAAAATATTGTTTAAATGTGTTTCCCCTCAGAGAATCTGATGAGTTTCCTCTTCTTCATCATGGACTGACATATTTGGCTCTGTTAACGCGTCCTGTCACAGCAAAAAATGTCTCTCTCAGGACTACAATAGATTAGTTCCTTAACAATAAACGTTGGAAAAGACTGCAAAGCAGCCGATACACGCAATTTCGGACGGTTTGTCAAAGTTTTGCCATTAAAATAAAGAATATATCCATGTTTTGTAGTCTTCAGTAGAAAGCTCCTCACAAGCGCTCGAGCACCAAGCGGGATGTGAACTAGAGTTAACGTTAAATAGCGTCCAACTCCAAACAGAATCCGGTCCAAACTTGTTTTACAAACTTCTTGAGGGAAATATCACAGCGTTCAGTGAAACGCACAAACTCTGGCGTTTCTAACGCGAAAACTGTCGTTCGTCCCGCTCCTTTCGCTTCCACAGAAAGACAAATGCCGCGAGGTCTTGATGCTGGACAGCCGTGCCTTGAGTCGTGATGGTTTCTCGGTTGTTTCTCAGTTCGTCTCCGTGTAACGTTAGATGGTTGAAGTGTTTTGATTTCTCCGCTCTCGTGAGCCGTGAGTGCGAGCAAGCGTGAGCGCGCGCGGAGCGGGAGAAAGGGCGCGCGGCGGAGAGATCGCATCTGGGTTCCGGTCGCGCTCGTCCACGTGTGAGAAGGAGGAGAGGGTCGGTCTCAGTAAAACAACTACCAGAAAAAGCCTTTTTTAATTCATTCTGGAGACATCACGGTAAATATGTACATCTGAGGAAAGCTTAAACTGTTTAAAATATTAAATTATAATTAAAGGATATTACAAACGGTAATAATTTACATATTATTTGCGTTATTGCTATGTAATCTAGGCTGATTTTGATATGGATAGGTTGGATAAGATTTCCTGGGAGCCTTCAGTCAGTTTTGATCGTCTTAATATGTGTGCCTTATAATTTATGTAGCATATATGCAATCCAGATACACTTCCACTTTTTATTCCTGAAACATAGTAACAGTCTTACTCCGGACCCTTCACCTCATTAAAAGTGTTTACATAGATGAGACATGTATGTTCTGCTTGTCTTGATGGAAAATTTGCTGTAGTGTGACTATTTTGCCCTGGGACCAATATGAAAACTGGTTACCAAGTACATTTAGGATAAAAGATGGCTTTTTGAGACAGATGTGAGTAGCTGTCACAAGACTCAAAGCATTGATCCATCTTGGTCTCTCTGCAGAATTGTGTTGGTGGGGACCATAAACACCACAGCAAGGTCACATGTTCTTCCCTTCAGAAAGCGTGATTATAAACCCTTTGGATGTACAGTATACATTTGTAACTGAATAAATGACTCGGCTAGTATCACTTCTGTTATACCCTACATCAACATTTATTTAGAGTAGGTTCCTTACAGGAACAGAACTGTATGCGATATCCATCTGGGGTTATATAACACCCAAGGACAGTAGACTCTAAAATAACACTAGTTATTTTTGGATGATTATTATAATCATTTGTAACATTAAAACTAGCAATCATATAAGACGTAATCAACTCCAGCAGGAATGGGACCATGTTACCATCTAGTGGTGAAAGGCGGTATTTCGCATTAGTGGTCATGTACTCAAAATATTCGACTAGTTTTACCAAACATATCCATGTAGTTTATTACCATTCTTATGTTCTGTTCTATATTAGAACTAATCAAAATATGAGCAATGAATAATTCAAATAAGTTTTATGGTAAACTGCAGAAAGTGATGCCATGCATCCACATAAAACAAATGAGCAGAAATTGAAAGTAAACACAAAGTAAAAGGCAATTTGTCATTTATTTTATGAAAAAAATGTACCCGGTGTACAAGACATTCCAGGTAAGCAATTACATCAAATGTTAGCCTCTACCACCGCCCCAACCCACCGGTCCATATCGCAATAAACAAGCCTAAATCTACTCACACTGTTTTCTTGATTTTGTTGTTTCCATGACTGACATTTACAGTATAACTATAAACAGCTCAAAATGTTTTTTTTTTGTTTTTTGTTTTTTTTTAAGAAAAATACAATAAATCAGCATGCATGTCAAAATAAAAAGTAAACTTTTTGTTTTAAATATAAAAAGAACTTTTTTTTTTTAAATCAGGGCCTAAAATGAAATTAAGTTGTATATCTATATATATATGCTTTATCTATATAGTCATATACTTTTTCTTTTCAGTCCGACTCTAAAAAGATAGCATTCGCAGAAATCAGATAGGACTTGATCAATTTGTATCAGACACGCAGATATTACTTCGGGAAGCTTCGTAGTTGTGCGCACCCAAACAACAGACAACAAAATCATTGACATGATTAACCTTAAAATAATTATGTTTTGACTACGTCTATTAGTGTTTTAATTAGTCTGAAAGATACATGTCCCTCATTAATTTTAGCTTTGTCAAAATTATTTCAAAAAGCGTTCCTGCAATTAGTCTTCAAAAGACCTGTCCATAAATCAAATGCATCAAAAAATGAAACAAAGTTCCCTTTACAATACTTACAATTGTTTAGTTTTTTTTTTAACAAAAAAAAAAAAAAAAAAGTAATTAGAGAGGACATAACAATATCTTACAAACACTTAAGAAAATAATCAAACGCATAGTTATTCTAAGATATCGGATAGTAAAGCAATTCACAGAAGGAATGCCTGGGAAACCTCATAAGAAAAAGCAACTGAACCCCAACTGATTGGAACTGCGAACAATTCATAAGATCTATTGTAGACTTACATTCATCAATCAATTTTGCAAGAGGGTGAAAAGAGGAAGACACTGATTTAACTACCATTGTCAAAACAATTGATATAAACATTAAGAAATGCATCATAATTAGCATTATTATAACATGGCAGTATAGATCAAGATACAAATGACATTAACTGCTTCCACATCACTCATATCGCTGGCCTTATCAAAAATGATCCGATGTACGAATGTCAATCATTGGTGTGACTATTTGGAAATCTGTAATTTATTGCTGACCAAGGCGTTTAATAAGACAGGAAGTCTGCATGTGATCCAGCTTACTGATTTACATGTTCATGTCAGTGTAAAGCATCTGTACAAAACCATACATTTATTAGCTGAAGAGTATAGGATTCTGTTTTAATATTGATCTAGTTATAATAACGGCCAAATTAAAAACAGAGCTTGTTATGCCTAATTAAAGCCATTTGTTCCCCAGACTACCGAAGTGTTGTGACATTATTGGGAAAGGCATGATTTTCATAGACACTTCTCAGTTTATGAGAGAACAATACAAATAAGATATAGATCAATAATGGCACAGTGCCCAAGGGGGAAAATATGAGGCCACAGCAAAAAGAAAAAAAAAAACACAATAAATACAACAGGCTGGTACACAAGTCAAATCTGGAGAAATGAGTGCGAGCTTTCCTTTTTCCCGCTCCCTCTGTTGAGATGGGAAGGTTTATGTTTGCAATGGTAACGTACAACATTACCAGGATGCTGGGGAAGAGAATTTGAACTGTAAAGTATGTTTTGAGACTTCCTCTCCATGCAGTTTTAAGTTTGGGCATCCCTTTCAGAGTCAGTGGAAATAAAAAGCAATTTATTAGTTTGCTTTTTAGCTGTAATTTTCTTCATGACATTTCCAAAAGAAAAAAAAAAAGGTTCTGACATGATGCATTTTTATTGTCTCTTTTCTTTCTCTTTCTTATAAAAAGTCTCAGAGGGGAAACAACCTTGACTGCATACAATGTTTTTAAAAAAAAAATAAAAAAAAGTAAATAAAAAGTGTTCAGTCGGAGTCACTGCTATCTGAAGTAGACCCACTGGAGCTGCTGCTGCCCGAGTCTGAGGAACTGCTGCTGCCGCTGAGCCGAGAGGGGCCAGAGCCTCCTTTCTCTGAGACCAAAGAGAGACACAGTAGTTACATTTACATTTATTCATTTAGCAGACGCTTTTATCCAAAGCGACGTACAAGTGGGGACGATAGTTACACAATCAAACCCAAGTCATTTGTGAAATAAAGTGCAAGTCAATCAGCAGTGCATTTATTAATGCTAATAAACACCATCAGTTTAAACAGGGAAATTTTTTTTACATATTTTATAATTACTTAATATAAAGTGACAGCAGTATGGCATCTATTTGTGTGTAGGTCAGGAGAGTGCACTTACGTGGAGGTTTCCTCTGTTTCTTCTGTAAACAGGACTTGACATATCGCTCCAGCTCACGCAAAGTGGAAGGTTTGAGCGTCTCAAAATCTATTTCGATTTCATCAGGGTTGGAATCCCGCAGCGAAGGCTCTCTTGACTGAATGATGTGGACCACCCTGCCCAACTTCTCTCCAGGCAGCCGGTTGATGTCGAGGCTCAGTTGCCGTTTCTCATCGTATGTCATGGGGAGCGACATCTCCTCATCAGACTCGTAGCCTGGCCCTCTTCCACCCTTCTTTGGTTGCCTGTGAAGGTTCCATCCATACAGAACTCTTTAGATCTTAATTGATTGTTTTGATAAAATCTATAAAACAAATCCATAACATCTTTAAAAAAAAAAAAAAAAAAAAAAGCAAACCTGTTGCCTGGAACAGTGCTGTTAGCCTTTCTGGCAGGACCCTTTTTCTGCTGGGCTGGTTTCGGTGGCTGCCCTGGCTTGCCTTTTTCTTCTGGCTTGGATTTGTTGTGCTTGTTCTCTTTCTTTTTCTTGTCTTTTTCTTTTTTCTCTTTCTTCTTCTTTGGTTTACTTACAGGGGCCTGAGAAAGAGCAGCTAACTGTTCGTGGACGGCTTTCAGCTGGGGAGAGCCAAGAAGGGGGTGTTAGTGATCTACTCCAAGTCATCACTTATCGTACATGACATTTACATTTGATTATCAAAAGAGAACTAAAACATTATTCATTTTTTGGTTTTCCAGTGCCAAAGGAACAAATGTATTCAATTATAGAACAAAACATGCGAAACAGCTGCCATTACTAAAATAAAGTAACAATAATAATAGAAAAATTAAGATAATATAATAGTATTATTACTTAGAAATATTAACACTGGACAACCAAAAATCATTCATGCATGTTATTGTCTGTGACTCAAAGGAAAGTGAATGTCATGAAACAAGATGAAATGAACGTCAAGAATAAGACATTAGGTTTTAGAAGCAATTCTGCCCTTTAAAACTAGAAGTAAAACAGTTACATACAAAAAAAATAAAATAATTAAAAACATTTGCGCTTAGCAATGCCTCTGCTGTTTACTAAATATGGCTCAACGAAAAACAAAATTAACCAATTAAACTGATTTTGGCAACAACATTATTACAACACAGATTCGGAGTATATCTGTTCAGATGCATATCAGCATAACTGATATTTACAGAACAAACCAAAATAGTAAAGATACCAGACTGATACCCTATTTACCACATAGCCATGGTAAGCATTGATAAATTACCCCCAGACTAGAGTCTCATGTTATAAAAACAGTCCTTATAAATATATAATAATGGCATAAATGTAGATAAAGGGCAGTTAGAGCTTCACGCTATTTTCTTAAACTAGCAAGTTTGTCTAAATGCAAAGCAAGCCAACATGAACAAAGGAAGTTCACAACTCCAGAAACGCTTATCTATTAATTCCCAAAACTTTCAACACTTCCATCCTAAACATACACAGCTGGTTTCCCAACACCACCAAACAAAGTCAATATTTTTCTGCTGCTTTTAACCCTCTACCGCTGATCTCACCGTACATATCATATGCTTGATCATCTAAAGCAAATGATAAAAAGCAACTGTACAGCTATTACACAAATGTTCATAGGCAGGGACAGGGAAATGAAAAGTAAAATCACCTGATTATTCTTGGTGCACCCGTTTTTTATCCCCTGTCTGCTACCATTGGGGTGCTCCAAAGAGATACACTGGTAAAGAAAATGGCAAGGGAAGAAAGTATGATATAGAGCTCCAATAAGACAAACAAAGCCACAAAAATGCTACTATATCTATGGTTAGGCATTTTGGAATTTTAATGCAAAGCAGTATATGCAGCTGGTTGCGGTAGAGGGCTAAAACGCAGCTCTACATACAAATACACAGAACGGTGCTTTGCTGTGAAAGATGGGGAGGGGTTACTGTAAATGGAAGCCCCTCCAATTCCTTCAGAGCATAAACATTGATTAAAGCAGTTATATGTGGGTATGGTGCGAAAAAGGATTATCAGGAGGGCTGAGAGAACATCTCTGAGCCTGGAGAGGTTAAGGATACTTGGTCCTTGTTTTGAAACCCACCTGTTCCGCACCCACCTGTTCCTGCAGCTCGGCGAGCCGGGTGGCCCTCTCCTCCTCGGAGTCGGAGCTGTCAGAGGTGGAGGAGTCGCCACTGCTCTCACTGCTGACAGTACTCTTACTGACCACACCGGCCCCGCCTACGCCGCCTGCCCCGGCCACCTCCACTGGCTCATCAGGCATTTTTGCAAAACGCATTTCAAACACATCCTGAGACATAAAAGATGTAAATTGTACAGTAAGTTGTAATAAACAAATGAAAAGACAATACTAAAACATGATGAGGGAGGGAAACACACCTGCAGCTTTCTGGCCATAGCAACCACCTCATGATCAGGTGGGTTGTACTTGTAACAATTTGAGAACATTAATCTGACATCTGCAGCAAAAGTCTGCGCATCTTGGTACTCTCGGCTGTCCATTTTTTTCTGCAAGCAGATAAAAAAAATTGAGTCGATAACTAGATGCATCAGTTTCTTGTAATGCCGTGATTTTTACAACTTTGCAAAACTCAACATACTTTCACTGTGCTCAAGTCCATGGGGTGTTTGATTATTTCATGGTAGTCATGTAGCTCGAGAGCCTCCGCGTCAACAGGCTTGTAAAAAGGCCAGGCGTATGCAGCATGTTTTTTCGAAAGCATTTCTTTAAGGATGACTTCGCAGTACTTGAGCTGCTCTGAAAGCCTGCCCTTTTTGTTTCCGTGTATGCCTAGTTCCCCATCCTCAAAATCCTTTTTAGGGGGTTTGATAGGGCGACCGGTGCTCTCTCGCCTGGATGCCACCTTGCCCTGCTTGCCTTCTGAAAGAGGAGTGGGCGACTGGCTCCTACTGGCGTTGATGGCAGAGGTAGTAGGGGTGGTTGTGTCTGCTTTCCTCTTTACCCCCTTCTTCTAGGAAGAAAAAAAAAACCACAAAGGGAGACACAAAGCCAATGATGAGGCAATGTCAGCGCATTTATATTTAGTGAAATTCTGAGAGGTCCTACAACTAACTTTGATCGTGGGTTGCGACAGAGGCATGCCGGATATCACGGCGGCAGTGGTTGTGTTCTGTACAGCTGGTATGCTAGGAGTGATGGTGGGCAATGGAGCTGGAGATACCACTGCTGTCTGTGAACTCGGTGAGGTGGCAGAAGGGAAAACAGAAGTGGGCGAGCCAGAAGAAACTGCCCCATCCTGCTGATCTGCATTTATAGGATTAGAAAAATATTATGTTTACTACTAAGGCACGAATGTAGAATATTATGATCATTTTGCCATGCATCTATACTTTACCAGCCCCTGCTGGTTTGCGACCTTTGCCCTTTGGGGCAGGAGGAAGAAGCTCGACCTCCTCCTGAGGCATGAGGGCCACCTTCTGAAGGAAGATTTTCTCTAACGCTTGTGCCATCAACACAATATCATCTGTTGGCTGAAAAAAAATAAATAAATAAACAGATTGCAACTGCCAAAGCAGCCTCTCCTTCAAACCTGTACAGTGTAATAATGTTGAGTTTTTAAACCAGACTGTGCCAATCCTTACCTTGTTGTAAATATAACAGTTTGTGAACATCGTGTTGAAATCCTGCATACACTCGCTTGCACTCCAGTAGTACACATTCTCCAGTCTTTTCTTGATGGTGCCCATGTCCATTGGATTCTTTATGATCGTGTGATAGTCCTAGACACCAAAAGGGCAGAAAGGCTTTAAAACAATCCCAAGCTATATAAATATAAATATATTTATATAATATAAAATTAATACAAGACAAAACAGCATCAACTAAAACCCTCATTCCCAAGTGAAATCTTAATTAACAGAACCTAGATTTGTAAAATTACAATTCATTTTCTTCAAAATTATGGAATGCAAAGTAGCTATATTACACTGAATCACATCCACTCACCGGAAGACCAAGTTTAATGGCATCAACAGGCTGGTAGAAAGGCCATGCAAACTGGTGCCTCCACAGCGTCTTGACAACAACATTTTGCATGTACTGGAGCTGGTTGGTCTTGCGGCCAGGTTTGGTAGAATTGGTCACCTCAGGGGGAGGAGGGTTGCTGATCGCAGGAGCCTCTGGGTTTGCTGAAGTGACCGTTGACATTTTGGAGAAAAGGGGGAAAACGGCTTAATGGGGAAGGGATTTTTATTATTCTGCACAGGCCGACTTATTTTAGATTTTCAATGTGCTTTCTCTTTATGCTTTCCGGTTTCTCTCTCTCTTTAAGCTCTTCAGTCATCTGAGAGGGGCCACATCCCATTGCAGGACCCAACCTTTGACCTGGAAAAACAAGAAATATGACATAAGTCATAAAAGCATTATGTCGTATAAACTGAATTAATAAAAAGCTATTTAGAAGTCAAAATGAATTGCGAGCAGCGACATATCTGTGTTTTTTTATACATTGAAGTACATTCAAGTGAAAGTTATCAGATGGGGGGGGCAGGCCTTTCCACAGGTTGTTTAGATGGAGACAGATTGGATTGCGAGCTTGTAGCAGATTATATGAAAGGGATATTTAAGCAGAATAAAACTGGAAAAGTCTGCCATAAATCCAATTTACTTTTGTCTGAACTTTCTACAAACATTGCCTTGCCATTTATAATGTACAATCCCATCAATACACATCAAAAGACAGATTCACAGATATTTTACAAGACTATAAACTTTTTTCTATAAATTAAAAACTACAACGCTGACATCACAGTAAAGCATGTCCTTTTACCTAAAGAACAACTTATGACATTTTGAAAAAAGAAACATATGCATGATGGGCCTATTTATACATAGTGTATTGTCAGGTCAGATAACTCTCCCCAAAACAAACAACTGGGTCTCAATTTTTAAACAACCCTGTGTGTAAAAACTAAGCTACTAAAACATTAGATCACAAGTAACCCGAATTCATTCTGAGCTGAAAACACTACAATGGTGGTTCCTGTTGACAAATAACACACTATTATCAAATCCTTCACTGTAAGCATTCACTTAAAATTTGTCGTGATTAATAGTTTATGTTGATCCAAGCCTGCATGACTTACTTTATTTGTAGAATACGACGGAATGTAGGCAGACAGTCTTAGTCACCACTGACTTATGCAAAGAGAGAAAAAATAAATAAATGGTGACTATTTACTGAGAAGAAAGTAATAGGAGTTCACCTAATTAAGTAAGTGATGGCAATAAGTTCAACTACATATTTAAACTATACATTCTGATCAATTAAACTTAATCAGAGTACATGTGTTTAGTTTGAAACCACAGCAGCAGTCGCAGAATAACCGCGTAAACAATCAAACTGCCTCACCGGACTAACGTTAGGTCCACGTAGAATGTTCAAATAAAACGAGCGATTTACATGTTTTTAAGAGGGAAAGATAAAAAGAAACATATCATAAAAGCTGAAGCATTAAGCTTAGGCGGCTAACAAATATCCTACATTAGTTTAATTATTATCTAACTGCTGCACACAAAACTTATATACCACAACTATGAGAGCAATTAATCAAACTAAATGGTTTCCAACACAGCCTTCGTATTCCTCAAGACTCCGCCCACAAACATAGGCATAATATAGCATATATACGAAATAAATGTCTCCTGTTGTAATTGTACATGTGGTGGAGGGAAATAAAGCGGGCGCGCTGAGCTGAGCAGCTGATTAGCTTTAGCACACAGTCGCTCACTCCAGTAAAGATGGCGCGCAGCTGCAGCTGGCTAACCGAGTTAGCATCCACACTCACCGTCTCCACACCTTCCCAAGTCCTTATACTTCATCCACACCCAAAATTAATATACAGAAATAAAGCTTAAAAATAAATAAAAGAGCATACAATGGCGTGGCGGGCAAGCAAGTGAATTTGGCCATGTTATTTCAACGAGGCTTTGTTGTACTGTCGCTTTGTTGAAAACAACTAGCCACTCGCTAACGGCTTCTCGTGAGATTAACTAATTGAACGCGAACTCTATTAAAATATTGACATAAAACCCAAATTACTACGCTAAAATATGTTGTTTAAATTAACATGTAGCTCATTACTCACTCAGGGGCTTCAGAAGAAAGGGCTAGCGTGTGGTGATCCCAGCGGCTCGTCGCTTGTTTGGAGGCTGGGCAGCAGCACAGAGATGAGGTACACGGAGTGTTGTGCGCATGCGCATTGGCGCGCTATGTCCAACGCCAAACCATTTGCTCTTTAGTACCGGTCCGACCTTTTTTATCATTGTATTATATTTTATTTATTCTAATATTTTTGTATTTACATTTATTTAAATTATTTGTAAATTCAATTAATTAATTAAAGTTTTTTATTTTTTTCCTAGCACCCTCTTGTGGCGTCCTCGACTCCCAGTTTAAAATCCATATATCTGGAAAAAAAAAAGTTTATTTGTTCTTTTTATTTCATTTTATACCAGGGTTCTGTAAAAGGCACAATTTACATCTTAGACATGGAATCAGACTCTGATTGCTGCTGTCAGCATGCCAATTTCCTACAAATAGGAAAAAAATATATCAGAATTATGAATTAATCTTGTAATGCAAGTTTAATATAATGTAAATGGATGTATTATAGGCCTCTTTGTTGTTTGAAGTGTCATGATATAGTTGAATGTTTATAAGTAATATAAACAAAAAATAACTTCTAAAAGCTCATTATAATAACTCATACTGCCACATGGTGCACGGTACAGTCTACCTCAGCGTTTGAAAAAAGGTCCCTCTCGGTTTGCCGTTGAGATCTGCGCATGCGCATTGATTGTTACTGCCACATTACCGCCTGAGTCTGTGGTGGAGAGGCGCTCATCCACCATCGTATTTGGCACGATCACTAACTCATTGCCTGATCAAAACGGCCTGTCGCGCGATTCATGAACAAATCTTCATCCAAAGCCAGTAGTGGACTCGTCTCAGAAGCCAAAAGCAGCTTCTGTTATCCCCCCAGCAGCCGCCGGTGAGTGAGTTTACTGGCTGCTTTTGTTGTCTGAATGTATGGGGAGAGAGTGAGAGGGGCATGTGTGCAGAGAAAAGATCCATCAATCTTTACTGTATTTAATGTATTGGAGATGGGACGGATGACTGAAACGATCACGGTAAACCACGACTTTTGACACAAAGATGTGTAGAATATATGAATAAATGCGTTGCAGGTGATCTTTCGTTTCTCCGAGGCCCTGCGTCTCAAATAGCCTAGCTGCTAACAGTAATGGTGTTTTCACAGATCTTCCTGACAGACACGAGCTCTGGAAATCACATCTAGGTTTATAGATGGTTTCCCATTGTCAATAGTCTTGTCATGTATGCGGCTGAAAAACTTTTTTTATTTTTCTCTAGTTTTGTTGTTTTAAGTGTACACTAGTATTATATTATATGCTTTGGTTAGTTAAGTATGTGCCTTCTGATGTACAGGTGTGCGTTATCAGTTTACATACTTTATACATACAGATCCTGAAAGATTGTAAAATCATACATGTTGTCCATTTAATTATTTTTATGTAACAATTTTATCTATTCACATACACTTGATGCTTTATATTGTGTGTTCCTCCAACATCAATGACTCCTTGAAGTCTTGATAGCCGTCTATGAGTCCTAGGTAGTAAAGCATCTAGGGATCTTAACTATTATGTATTAGTGGGGTTGAATTAGAGAGCATGATGGGAAACCAGAATACTTAGAGCATCTGGATGCTTTTTGTCAGACGACAGATTAACAATCCTTAACAAACCATCATACGCGATCACAAAAGGCTTCAAAGCAGTGATGCCAAAACAGCATAATTTTAAGAATACAAACTTTAGAAACGATTTTTTGTGCGAACTAAATATAATTACTTAATCTTTACATTTCTTTCACATTAAAATAGCTTCATTTGGACTGTACAAAGTGAACAAAATGCTATTAAATTTATTCTATACAATATGCAGCCTATTATATAAAAATATTCTGTGTTTGTGTGTGTATGAGAGAGAGAGAAATCAGTACATTTGAAAATGTACAATTATGATTTAAAAATGATCATTCTAATTTGAAAAAATATACTTAAGGCAAAACTGTATTAGTCTGATATTTATATTGTAAAGGTGTTGAGACAAATTGAGTGGTGTCATGTGCTTAGTTATTAGTTTTACATCATCTGAAGACTAATATCATACAAATACTCATCAGTGCCTTTCTTTTGGACAGTCGGGTTGACGTTGAACTTGCTTCTATAAACCCATTCTCTCCAACTTGGTCGCCATGGCAACTGAGGAAAAGAAACCAGACACAGAGGCTACTAAAACACAGCCGGCATCAGCTGCCTCTGCTAGCCAGAGCAAGGTAAAACATCACTGGGAACGCCCGTCTGCAACACAGTGTGTTTTTTATCCGCGCATGGATATACTTGTGGTATAAATGGTATAGCAGCCTATTATACCTACTATACCTAATATAACCTGTAACAGTGCCATTTCTCTTTTCATTGTGTTGTTAATGATGTGAGTTCTGCTTTATCTCAGTCAGCACCCGTGAAACCAAACTATACCCTGAAATTCACATTGGCCGGCCATACAAAAGCAGTCTCTTCTGTCAAGTTCAGTCCGAGTGGGGAGTGGCTCGCCAGCTCATGTAAGTACTTGCACTAGTACAGTAGTTATGTGTTTAAGAACAGGGGTTCCCTAAATGTAAAACCATTTCAATTATTGACTATCGACCCGCATGTTGTTTTAAACCCATATGACTTTATTCTTAATAAATACAAAGTAATATTATCTACACTTAATTTGAATTATTAGATTTTTTTAACATCTGAAGTTTATCACATTTGCTCTGTTTACATGTAAATTAAAAGCCTAAATTAAATCTGTTCATTTCATAAAGTACTGGTATCTGTTCATAAGACATGGATTAATTACTTGGACTTTCAGTGGAGGGACAGAAATCTCTCAGGTTTTATTAAAAATATCTTCTTTTGAGTTATGAAGATTCACACAGTCTTATGGGTAGATTATGACAGAAATTTCATATTTGGGTAAACAATCACTTTTAATAAATTTTTTATGTTCATGTTGTTCTACAGTATGAATTGTCTTTCTGTTAAACACAGCTGGTGATAATTTGTTGTGACCAAATAGTTGCTGAGGGCCATTGACTTCTATGGTAATTTATACATGTATAAGGCTGCAGAATTTTGTCAGAATCCCTACTCAATGTGATTGTAAACTAAAACCTCTTTCAGTGAAAAGACATAATATTTCTATTTTAATAACAATATGATTGTACTTGAATATGAAACTATATTTGATAATTAGGATCATTTTATTTTTAAACTGAAATATATAATGGTAATATGTCTATTCTTTATTTATTTTTTGGGCAAAGCACCACACCACAAGTTAAATGAACACAGTGCTGCCTTTAACTGAAACATGCAGCACATCAGACTAAATCACAGCCTCTTGCAGTTTAAAGAACCCCTATTTTGCCTTTTTAAAGGTTGCTAATATTGCTTTACGAGTCTCTTAAAACAGGTTTGCATGTATGCAAGGTCAAAAACACTTTAGTTTTCTCCAAAAATAGATTTAATTTTACCCCATTTCTAAATTATTTGTAAACGACTCGTGTGAAGCAGTTTGAAAAATGAGTCCGTCTAAAACCCTCCTTTCTGTGGGCCTTCACTGCTGTGATTGGTCACAATTTTTTGCTTTCATCCAGCTGCTGATAAGCTGATCAAAATATGGGGTGCATATGATGGCAAGTTTGAAAAGACGATATCTGGACACAAACTGGTGAGTTCCTAAAAAGAACCATCATTTCAGAGTAATGCTGCTTTTACTTTACGAGGTGTCTAATGTGACCTGGTTTTTCTTCTCACCTGCAGGGCATCTCGGACGTGGCTTGGTCCTCTGACTCCAACCTCCTGGTCTCCGCTTCCGATGACAAGACACTGAAAATTTGGGATGTGAGCTCTGTAAGTACAAGATAAAGCTAAACATCTGAATATCAAATATATATAAACATTTCAGCACAATTTATGATATTCAGGGCTTTTTCTTATTGTTTCTTTATATCACCAGGGGAAGTGTTTAAAGACACTGAAGGGTCACAGCAACTATGTGTTCTGCTGTAACTTCAACCCCCAGTCCAACCTCATCGTATCTGGATCTGTAAGTACATTCATAATCATTTGTCACTTCACTGTCTTGTTAACTCGGGCAAACAAACATGCTAATTATTTCCTCTGTGGCAGTTTGACGAGAGCGTGAGGATTTGGGATGTTAAAACAGGGAAATGTCTCAAGACACTGCCAGCGCACTCAGACCCTGTCTCTGCAGTAAGAGCTTTTATGCTTGACCTATGATGATTAAGCAGTCACATTTACTACTGTGTACAGTGGGTGATATATTTTAAATGATCTTTTTCTACTGCTTTGTTTTAGGTTCATTTCAACAGAGACGGCTCACTGATTGTCTCCAGCAGTTATGATGGACTTTGGTGAGTGAAGTTTGGCTGTGATTTTATTTTATTTATTTATTTAGTTAAGTTTGAGTGAGAGAGAATGTGGATAAATGTCAGGAAAGCATAACTAACAACCATACATGCTTCTATATGACTTTCATACAGCCGTATATGGGACACAGCATCAGGGCAGTGCCTAAAAACACTGATTGGTAAGTTTCACCAGTCTTTTACACAAAACTACTTGTTCAGACCGGTTTCAAAAGCAGCAGTTTGTACCTAAAAGTGTTCATGAAAATTGTTATCAAACATTTATCCGACAAAAAAACTAGTAAAACTATGGAATGTATAACATCTTAAATAAGAATAACAGAATTAAATAATATTTATGTCCTAATTTTATTAGATGATGACAACCCACCTGTGTCATTTGTAAAGTTCTCCCCCAATGGCAAATACATCCTGGCTGCCACTCTGGATAAGTGAGTCAGAGCCGTCTTATTATTCTTAGTCTAAGTCTTTTAGGCTGCTCATTCTTTGAAAAAAAAAAAAAAAAAAAAGTAGTAATGAAATAATTTCTATTTATCCACTGCTTTTGAAAAGACACTTGCATTCTTTGTGTTTCAGCACTTTGAAGCTTTGGGACTATAGCAAAGGAAAGGTACGATTTCTTTTTTCAGCTTAGTTGGAGCATTGTTTTGATTCATAAATATAACACTTAATATGTGTATCACAATATATCATTTTCTCTTGTTTAGTGTTTGAAAACATATACCGGTCATAAAAACGAGAAGTACTGCATATTTGCAAATTTTTCTGTCACTGGTGGAAAGGTATGTTGGAACTATGAGCCTCAGTTTTCCTTTCTTTTTTCTTTCCCTAACATGTGTTTACTGAAATGTCCACATTTTTGGTGGGAAAAGGCTTTAAATATTTACCTTTTTTTTTTTTTTTTAGTGGATTGTCTCCGGCTCAGAGGACAACATGGTCTATATTTGGAACCTTCAGACCAAGGAGATCGTACAGAAACTACAGGGGCACACAGGTAGGAACAAGAAGTTGGAGTTTTAACTCTGGAAGCTTAAAGGGATCGTTCCTCCTAACTAGGGCTGAACGATATGGACAAAATTTCATATCTCGATTTTCATGCCAGATATCTCGATATCGATACGATATGA
>JAUCNO010000425.1:10133542-10150151 GCA_032353835.1 Enteromius viviparus
ATAAATGTGGGATAAGTTTGTGCAGAGAGGCTGAAGTGCGCTGAACAGGACGCAAAAGCGCAATCACTTGCATTTTTCAGAAACAAAATAGCTCAAATAAAAAATGTTTGAATGTCCATAATTAAATGCATCATTCGGAACTGTAAAGAGTCAACAAAACGTTGATTTTATAGGCTAAATAAAAAAAAGATTTTTTTATTAACCTGCCGCCTTCATTTTTAATGTTTGTTTGAAGAAATCTGTCATGGAACGTATCAGATAGAAAAACGGGCTTGTTAATAAACGTTTCCTCAATTGAATCATGGCGCGTGTGACTTCACTTGTTGAAGCACGAGCTCGTCTCAACTGTATCTATAACTTAAAAAGAACGTGTCAGCGAGGACGCGCATTGTCTACGCCGGGCATAGATGCGCCTGGTCGTAGTTTTTGATGATGCAACTGGTGTAAATATTGAATGGAAAGCTGGACGTAACTAAGTCCAACGTAGGACTTACACCCAGATTTTTTTACGTCCAGCTGGTGCAACCGGCCTCTGGAGTCACAGGTGAGGAACAGCGCATGCGCACTACAGCCAGATTCCGTTGCCTTGACAACGCAGTTTCTGAGACCGGAGCTGTTGAAAGCTAAAATGTCTGCAAAAGATAAAAGCAAAGTTGAGATGGTGAAATCTAAAGAGGTATGAGAGCAAACTAGATGAGTATAGTTTATAAACAAACCATTTGTTGGCTTGAGAAGATAGCTAGAAGTGTGTCTGTTTTGATTGTAATAATATACTCTAAATAACTCTTAGATCTTATCAACTAACGTTAACTAAGAAAATGTAAATGGTGCCGTATCCTCCGCACATTAATATCATTTATTTACGTCTGTATTCTCATCCTTGATATAACCCCATTATTTAAAAACATGATAACTGTTAGTTTTATCGGAAAGTTGGGATTTCAGATGTATTGGTTCTATGGATTAACATTACTATTAATTATTACACGGCTCTCTGGAATGCTTGATTCTGATTGGTCAGGTTCGTTCTTTTCAAATAACCGCTGTTTTGCAGGACAAAGAAACTCAAACCAGTCCAGCAAAGTCCACCAATTTTGTCAACTTCAGTGCTACAGCCAGCCAAGTAAGAAAATAGTTTAATTTGCTGGTGATTTATTTTGCTAAAAATTTTGAGTTAGACCTGCAGCAAAACAGAATTATGTATAACAATAAACATGGACACATACATTGTTACCGTGCCCTGCTCTTCCTGCAGTGGGAAATCTACGATTTTTACCAAGAGGAAATTAAGAAGAAGGATAAATCAAGTGATCAGTCCATAAAAGAGGTAGAATTTGAAGATACACAAATTAAGGTTGTGTTGTAACAAAGTGCACATACTACTTTTTGAATTATCTTTTATAACAAATCCCCTCTTGTGCTTGTAGACTCATGATATTGCCCATCGGGCTGGGATGGCCAGGTACTTGGAGGGTAAGGTGTTTAACAGGGCGCATGCAAACATTTTAAACGGTAATGATTATATGGTAAAAAAAAAAAAAAAAAAAAAAAATTCATTAATTCACAAAAGAGCATGTATTTTTCTTATGTAAATGTCTTTATATCTTTATAACCTTAGATTTCAAGTACTTTGAGGATGTATCTGATGAACTTAGAGGAGAGAAGGGCACACTGCACCCTCTGTGGACATTTAATAACGATAAAGCCAAAGGTCTGTCTGTGACTGCCCTCTGCTGGTGAGTTTCACACTGTATTAATAATTGCAGTCATAAGTAAAAAAAAAAAAAAAAAAATCCCTGAGTGAAATTTGTATTTTTCTAGGGATCAAATACGTAATGATTTATTTGCTGTTGCTCTTGGGTCACGTAAGTTTACTATTTTCCATATACAAGCAATCATTTGTAAAATAAAAATGGCTCAGAAATGCTATGTGTTTTCTTTTCAGATGCATTTACTCAGCAGTGGGGTGGCATGCTTGCCTTGCACACCCTGGGGAACCCCAATTACCCAAAATTCATCTTTAACACAGTTTCAGGCTTAATGTGTGTAGATATCCATGAACATCTGTCCCACCTAGTGGCTGTAGGTTTGTATGACGGCTGTGTTGCAGTATATAACCTACAGAAAAATGGTGATGAGCCCTGTTGGGACAGCAGAGCAAGCCCTGGCAGACATAAAGGTGCTGTGACACAGGTATGGATGAAGATGTGGCAATGAACTCAATTAAAACAATGCTGGCAAACCCTCACCACCTACAATATGGTGTAACAGTGAAGCTGTTTATTAAATGTCACTCTTACTAGTTCTGTAATTAAAATACTTACATAAATATACACTTCTGTGATGCTTGGATGATAAGAAAGTCTTGGCTGCACTGTGTTTTGTGTTTAATTTGTCTTTCATACAGGTGAAGTGGCAGAAAGATGATTTGCGCAGCTATCACAACTTCATCTCAGTGGCTGCTGACGGACGAGTGGTATCTTGGACGTTGGGAAAGGTACAGAAGGAAACATCTAAAGGTTGATTCTAATGCAAGTCATTATTGTATGTTGATGCCAGCTATTTGAATTTCAGCATGAGCTAGTCTTTGCCGACATGATAAAGCTCCCAGTCCCAGACTCAATTCCTGATAACCTTAAGGAGGTCTTTCCCACAGGTATGAACCACCTTACAACACTGGTCAGTAGTTACAAGTATGTAATACATTTAATAATGCTCCATTATTAGCAGCTTTCATTGCACATCCGATATAAAGACAATTATATTTATAAGAACATGTGAATTTGGGGTTTCTCTCAGTATAGGGACAGAGGTGATCACTATATATTCACAATCTATAATAGTAAATCTAATCACATTCACAATCACACAGACTTTAACCATCCTTCCTGCACATAATACAGATGTAAATATGATCTTGCCACAGTTGGTATTTGCATTTAGCTTTGTATGACAATGTTTCCTTCATGGGTGATATGCAGGTTTGAGGATAATAAAGTTAATTGTTAAATGTCAAAGGAGCTTCCTATTAGTTCAGGGCTATCTTAACTAGCATGGGCATATTTATAGCAATATCTAGGGTCAAAATGATTTTGATGAGTAATATGCACCGTTAAGGACTGCCTTTGGACAGCTTTAAAGGAGATTTTCTCAATATTTAGATTTTCAGAAAGTTGATTTCAGCCAAATATTGCCCTATCCTAAGAAAAATAAATGAAAAGCTTATTTGTTCAGCTTTCAGGTGATGTATTGACCCTTATGCTTGGTTTTGTGGTCCAAGGTCACTTTTTTTTTAGAAATCACAGAACAGAATAAAATATTTATCAAGTACTTGATAAAAATAAATGGTTAAAAACTACAGGCGTTAATTATTACCATACTCATGAAAAAACATTTTCTTTATGGGACTAGTTGGAACATCTCTGGACTCTGACAAACAAAGGGAGAGTTATCTCATTGGCACAGAGTATGGAAAGATTCACATGGTCAGTAGTACGGATGCAAACTCCTCACCTTTCAGTGACAACTCACTTTTTTTTAGATCAAACTAGGTCACCTGTTAGATTTGCTATGAGAAAGTATTTTTATGAGGGGAGGGGGTCTAGCATATAAGCTATTAATTTCAACAGACCAGACAGTTTTGTTTCACCCAGGTTATGTAAATAAACATATATGCATAATGTTAAGGCAGCATCCCTTCAAGTTGGACAGATAATGCAGAATTAATAGAAGGGGGAAAAAATGGTGTTGATCTCTTCTCAAGGAATTACTCTTGCAAATGTTACTCATAAGCACCAGTGGATAGTTAAGCAGTATAACAGGAAGTAATGTTAATTTAATAATTAAGTTTGTGTTTCACAGAGATCCAAACTCTATAATAAGTTCGTGGAGACATATGATGCCCACCTTATGAATGTCACCCGTGTGAGGCGGAATCCCTTCCATCCTGATGTCTTCATCTCCTGTGGCTGGGACTGCAGTGTCAAAATTTGGGATCAAACGATGAAGTACGAGCATTATTCCTTACAGCGCTATGTCTACAGCCCTTTTCCAGCCTGTTACAATTTAAATACTAATAATGATTTTACATGTATTTTGTAACATTTACAATCATCTTACCTAAATGTTGAATCAGTCAAATGTTTAATCAATTTGTGCCTTTACAACTGATGCAAATATGTGCTGAATCAAATTTCTATTGTTAGGAACGTAGTGGAATTTGACAGCATATGGTACATCGGGTAATTTACAAAATCTCACCAACAGGCTCTCTTTCTCTGCATGCCCACATTAGATAAACTAAGAATGGTAGCACAGTATGTTCTGTTAGAGCTTCAACTGTAACAATAAATGCATCTCACAGGTCTCCCATGTTTACCTTTCAATTGGAAATTGGAGCAGCAGTGACAGATGTGGCCTGGGCTCCATATTCCTCCACTGTCTTTGCTGCTGTCACCACTGATGGAAAGGTAGTGCAAATGGTGCTCTTCTGTAGATACACATTAGTAAAATCCACAATTCTGCATTCTAAGACTAAGAACAATTCTATTTTGATAATAACAGCAAAAAAAAAAAATTAATCATCCATACATTCATTTTCCAAACCACTTATACTAATAATGATGTCTGAGAGTCTTAGAGTACCTACGCCTGTTTCCCCCATCTCCTGTCTCTGATTCTTCCAGAGCAGAGACTATTCTCAGATGGGCAGCATGATACATGAATGACAATGTGGATAATGGGATTACTATTCATTTTAAAATCCATTATCTTAAGTTGGATGATTACAAGAGAAAATGTTATAGAGGTGTTAATTACACCGAAAATATCAAACCATGAACTCATTAACACAAACACTAAAACTGGCTGCTCCTCTATTTCTCTCAGGTCCATGTGTTCGACCTCAGCATTAACAAATATGAGGCTCTCTGCCAGCAAAAAGTGGCGTCCAAGAAGACCAAGCTCTTGAAGATCGAATTCAACCCTGTCCATCCCATCATCATCGTGGGTGACAGCCACGGCCATGTCACCTGCCTCAAGCTCTCTCCCAACCTCCGCAAGAAGCCAAAGGTAATTGTTAATCGATCAGTGCTGTGCTACATGTGCTGAATTGCTGTATCTACATCTTTGCGACAGTTTAAAGTCAAATGATGCGAGTAATCCTCAAAATAGCAAATTTATTTTACTCCCTAGTTAGAATTTGATTGATTATATTAGCTGTAACTTTGAACTGCTTATTAGAGCTGACTGAAGATCCCTCCACTGCAGCTCTGTGAATGTCTGCACTGTAGCATTCCGCTAAGCACATTTAACAGATGCTCTCAGAGTTATTGCTAGAATTGTAATTCCTTAAAATGTTGCCTAATGATTAACGGGTGGGATTTTAGTAGAGCAAGAGCATTAAAGCAAGAAGTAGTTAATCTGGCCTGTGATCTTTGATTATTCTCCCTCACCAATTACGCCGGTCGAGATGGAAATGTTTTAATGGGAGCTTCACAGCAGCTTATTCATCTCGTCCTCTTCATTTCTCTCTTTGATTCCACAGAACAGGAAAGGTCAGGAATTGCCGATGAGTGAGGAAGGTGAAAGAGCAAAGATGGAGCAACTGTTGAGTCCAAAAAGAAGAGATAGCCTGGGAAGAACTGAGGCAGCAAAAGTTTAATTTGAACGTTTTAACTTTCTATTGCCTAGAATTTTTGAGAGTGACCAAAACTAGTCCTACAGCACACCTTTAATGTATGCCAAACCTTGAATTTAATTGATAATCATAAATACCATTTAAGCCAAAAAACTTTAAACATTACAATTCCTCTCAGAAACAGTTCTGTTTTTGCACTTGATCTTTTATTTGTTTTCACCTGCTGAACTTATTCCTTGTCCCCAAGTGTTTCTTTTGCAGGCCTCTATAAACAGCAAAGAAACCCTCTATAAACCCTTCATGAAAATCTGTTTTTAAAATAGTATTAATTCATGACAAACTGTGTGGCCGTTTGCAATTGATTACTGCTGGCAGTACAAAATATAAACCGCATTCCGTTTCCCATTTTTTCTCTCATGCTGTCAGCAAGTACATTTGGTTTTTCCTTTGATATGCATTCTCTAGACTAGAGCCAGCATCGGCACGCTGTCCTGGCTCAAGAGAAAGATCAAAACCAGTGTGCACATACTCTAATGGCCACCAGTGCGGCGTAGTGGAGTCTTCACGGCCACATAACTGCATCACAGAGACAACCTCCCTCAGACCAGCTGTCAGCCCCAGAAGACACTGCTCTGATCTCTGATTAGCGCTTTAAAGCCATGCTTGTTCAGGTCACCATCACTCACCCAGAGGTCCTCCTGATCATGTGTGACCAAGTGCTTCTTACTTTTCACATCTCTTATATCCACATATCAAGAACACGCTGTGTTCTGTTGTTGGGAGGAAGACTTGGTCTGGTCTGATGATGGATCAAGGAGCAAAGCCTGAGGATTTTTTTGTTTTTGGTGTTATTGTTTTTTCGCTGTTTTCATTGCTTTGGCTTTGTTCTGCGAGGTAGATGGCAGTGGAATGCAGGATGTGGTTTTTCATCTTCATGGCCCTCTTTCCTATGTGACAGATACAACAAGGACATTTTATTATAAGACTGTATTTCAAAAGATCTGCAGGATGCAACTGCATTGCAGTTTGCACACTGATGTTGTTAGCTTCTCTTCCACAAGTATGTTTCCCCATGCAGATTTTGTCAAGTTGGTCATGCAAATCTGCCATGTTGCGTTAATAGAAAGCAGTAGAACGTATAATGCAAAATTAAATACTTTTTGTGTGTTCATTCATCAGCATTAATTACAGTTGGTAGATCAAATGGTGCATCATTAATTTAATATAAACTCTAAACTCAACTGGCAACCCTTTGGCCTGTATAAATGGCAAAAACACAACAGTTGCCGATCACACCATGTGTGTTTCAATGCTCTCATATCTGTGTTTTATGTCTGTTTGGATTTAATTTACATAATCTCAGTCTGCTGTATCAGAATAGTAATACTACCAATCACACTGTGGTGTGTGCCAGCTCTCCAGCTGGTTTGCATGCTACACTACATTAGCAGTCAACCTACTGCCCCATAAGTAACCCAAACAGAGCCAAAAGGCTTAACCCTCGCCCCCAAAAAACAGCTTTAGTCCTGCTCTCATTTACAACAAGGCCAATTACATAATCAACCAAACTGTTTATTTATTTAACATCAACAACGTCACTGTAAACATGTTCTGCATTCGGTCTCCGTCTCTCATTCTTTATATATATCTTTCAATCTATACTATATTTTTCACATTCACAGTCTTTATTTTGACCAGAGTAAATGTAATTAATTACAGTACTTGAGCATCTTTTTGGACACTTAGTAGTTATATGGAGTATCAAAGATATGAGTAAACTTCCAATATTCTCTATAATTATTGTAAAAATGTGGCAAAAAACTAAAATTTGTGATAGTCATTATGTTTTGCTTATAAAATAAAAAGGGACACATACTAATATAAAAACACTTAAAAACCCTTTTTGTCTTTGATCTTCGTACAACGCAAGCAAATAGGAACCAAAACTTTAAAGTACAAGAAATTAACTCAATTTAAAAGACACATTAAGGTAATGCAGAAGACACCAGTGATATCCAGTGTAATGAAGCTTGAATTCATGATTGTGAAGATATTGAAAATGATATGAATATAATAATTGCATAGAACTCTAAATAAATGTGCAGAAACATATACAATGTATAACTATCATACTGCTGTTTGAAATGTTCATTGTTGCATATTGTTACAGAAATGCTTAGAAACTCATATTTTATTACTATAAGATTAAAAAAAAAGTTAAATGATAAACCCTGAGGACTTGCTCTGTGACCAGCAGAGGTCAGGAAGGGGTAACAGAACAGAGAGTGAGGAACGCTGGGAGGAAGGGATGAATGTTCACAACAAAATACCAACATAATCTAAAACAAACTATATAATATAAACTTAAATGCTCAACATATGTAACATGTATCTAGAATATTTGTAAACATTTGATTGTTTTTGAAGATGCTCTGTTGTGCACGTGCACTACTTTGCCATTTAGTAGACTAAATAACATGTCCACACTGAAAATCCTCCTAGATTCCAAAACAATACAATAATTGCACAGCGACATACATGCATCTGAGCTTTCTCGCACAGTAGCCTAGTTGTGCTGCTTTGTAAGTTCATATTTGAATAGCGGTAATTCCAGCACAGTAAATTCATTGTGAACAACAAAGGATGCCCCACAGGTACGTCCCGTGCAAGGAAATAATAGGCCAAATTCTTCTAATAAAGTGTATTTTTTAAAGAGTCCACCCTAAAATGTAAAAGTCTGTTGTAAAGTAACGTTACTCACCCTCGTGTCATTCCAAACCCATAGACCTTCGTTCATCTTCGGGACACAATTTAAGATATTTTTGATGATATCAGAAAGCCAGCTGTCTCTCCATAGACAGCAATTCAACTAAAATGATCCAGTTCCAGAAACGTGGTAAAAACACATCTGCAAAAATAAAACAAAAAAAAAGTCCGTGCGACACCATGACTCAACTTTACTTTTGCGCTGATACGAGAATACTTTTTTTGCGCAAGGAAAACCAACATAACATCATATACTCAACCTTTCTTCTCCTATGACTTACGTCTTCCTCCATTTTAGAGGAGGACATTTACATTACTACGTAAGCGACGCGTACGCTTTAGATGCAAAAAGCATGCGCGTGCTTTCACTCACATGTAGTTAAACAAGGCTGATTTCGTCACATACTTTAAAGCTTGCGTATACGGTGCGTTAAGATACTCAAAAATATCTTAATTTGTGTTCAGAAGATGAACGGAGGTCTTACGGGTTTGGAAAAAAAACTGCTATTGGGGAAAAAACTGCTTCAGTTAGGAACAGTGTTAGGGGTTACGCATTACAAGTAATGCAAGTTATGTAATATTATTTTTTCCAAGTAACAAGTTCCTTTTTAATTTTAGAGTAATATAACCAAGTTAGTTTTTTCAAACTCCTGACATGTTGGGAGAAATCAGAAATACAGAGGGATTGTGTGCGTTGTGTCAATACAGTCTAGTTCTAGACTAAATGTGAATGTGCATTAATTTATCTCACTCTCAAAAAACTCATTTAGTGTTCATAAAAATGAATAAAAATAAACTTAGAATATGATGCAAACTTAATTCAATTACACAAATGTATCTAATCCCAATGTCTTTGCTGCCGACCTTTGATGATGCAATTCAACCATACTTACAAGCAAAAATGACTTTAAAAACTAACTATTGTGCTTCATTGTTTTTGTTTTGTTTTTTATTGCGGAAGACTTTTGAACTTTCTTCTCCTGTATTCTACTTTACAGATGTGAATTGACTTTTTCTTCAGCCTGATGTTTATTTATTACACTTGTGTGAAAGGGCTTTTACATTTGCTATAAAAAGAACGTCTTGTATTAAAAACAAACACTCAAGCTCTGCCCATATTTAAAAAGTGACGTAACTCATTACTTTCCATAAAAAGTAACTAAGTAACATTATTAGTTACTTTTTTAGGGAGTGACACAATATTGCAATGCATTACTTTTAAAAGTAACATGGTTGGATTAATTTAAGAGTTGGAAAATTCTGCTAAACCTGTGACAAATAAAACATTCAAGCATTATTTTTATATAAATGTATATAAAATGTGTAGGCAAGACATGACACATATCATATTTTGAATTAGACATTTAATTTGATTGAAAGACAGAACATCAAAGAACACCCCACAAAGTAGAACAGATGACTTTTTCATTTCCGTAAAAATATGACAAAATATGCTGAGAGGACAGTCCTTCTCTCTGAGATGGCGAAAGAAGGAAACCAAAAGGCAAAGTGGAGGTGAAAAGGGTGAAGGTGTCGGAACTGACGTCATCCCCTCACACAATCCATTTTCAAATGCTCTGATTTGAATTTTTTCCACTTCAAATCAACACTTACACAATGTATACAACAGCCCACAGAAAAAGGAAGGAAGGGAGGATATATAAGCAAGGGATAAAATTACATTTGTACAAAAATAGATTTTTTTTCCTATAGTTTTCTCAACGTTTTTAAAAGGTCCTGTCTCTGTGCAGACTGAAGCGGTGACTGTGTCAGGGTCAAAGTTTATCATCTCTAGTTTAAAATAGAGGGGGAAAGTGGCTAAACAACTGGTTTCTTTAGACTTTTTTCACTAACTAGACATTTGTTTGAGGTTTTGTGAACATAAAATGATTCATAAGTCAAGGAGCTGGTGACCTTTTCGTAGAGGTCTAAACTGCTGGTATTAGTCTATAATTTTACTTTGTGTGTGTGTGTGTGTGTAATTCAAGGCTGAACACAAAAGCTTCAGCCGTTAAAAACATTTCTAGTATCTGAGAATACAACAGTGCAATTAGGCCTGGTTTTAGTCAATTTATGAAAAACGCTTGGCTCCCTTAATAACATGGTTCGGAAACATTTAAAGAATGGATTTATATACTTTCATATTTAGAAATGTACACACATTTACATATAGACAAAATATAGCTTTATGTTATAAAGCATTTGCGTATGTATCAATTCTATCTAGGTTATCATTTCTGCATTGCTCCATTTCCAACAGGAGAAAGTTTTTGATCTCAAACCTGAATATGGCTTCAAGTCACCGGTGATCCAAAATATTCATTCATTACAAAATCGAGTGAAGCCATTAAAATTTATTTGGAAATGAGCGTTAGAGGACGAAAAGCTGATTTTCAGAAATGGAGACGCAGCCTAATAAACAGCGTTGGGCTTCGCTCTGGATAAACCCCCTCGAGTCATCGAAATCAAGCTATTGCTGAAGACCCCTGTGAGACTGCACTCAAACAAAAACAAACATCGATCATATCATGTAAAAGTGCCATTATTATCCAATTAAATACTTGTACAAAATTCAAGTAATGTCGCAGTGCTGCATCTCCACCAATAGGTGGAAGTCTCAGCTCTCCCATTGCCTCAGTATTATTCTCTACCAGTACTGCTCCACTCATAATAGCGCTCGATATACTGCTGGAGACCCGAATCTTGGTCCTGGCGGTGTCTTGAAAATTGCCAGAGTCTTGAAAATCAACCTCGGATCAGTCTTTGGGGGGGAAATGCTAAATGCATAGTTTAGCAGCAGCATACAGAAATAAAGAAATGATTGAAGATGGCAAATTACAGACCCAGGAAACAGATGATACCTCATAATAAAAAGGCAGCCCCAAAAACACAACAATGGGACTTGAAGCATGAGGTTAAGTGCTTAGAAAAATCCTAATGATAACACACATTTGCAAGACCTGAATGCATGAGGCGGCTCGTGCGAACGCAGGAGTGGATGGGGGACACAAAAGACTCTATACCATAGTAAAAGTGACTGAAAGAGAGGTAACGGCACACATTTTGAAAAATCCTCCAAAAAAAAAATAAAGGATACCAATACTGAATTGGTTGTAATAAACTGTACAAGTGTCGAGCTCGTTTGGAAAACCACTTGAGGTGTATTGGTATGCAGACGAGACACAGTGGGACATGTGGGCGGCTTACAGGTGGCAGGATGTCTGCTATTAGCGTCCTTAGTTTGCGTTGTTCGGCTCTTGTGAGAACAGGCAGATTGGGTTTTTAAAAGAAAAATTCGAGTGCATAATGAAAAAGTGTGAATGATCATAATCCAAAACTCCGGTTGGCTCATTAGATGCTGGGATCTGCTCCCAGCAACCGTTCCTGTCTGATCCTGAAGTTGCGTCCCACACATCTCCCACACACTGCAGATGATATTCAGGGTGGATTGTGATTCCTCACTTGGTTCAGAGCAAACTTGCTTCTTAAATGACAGTAATTATAAGAACATTCAATCAGGAACAGCCCGCTTGAAGGAAAAAACGGTAATTTGAGCAGGATTGTAATCGCAAAGACTCCCATAAGGGGCTGAAAACACATTGTTTGTGTTAGAAACCCGGATTATTACCCGCATTGCCATCATCATCTCCCATAAGTCTTCATGTGTCCAGACACACCAGCCCAGGATGGCCCTATTCAATCCTGAATGAGGCTGAGTACAGCCGTGGAACCCTCCCATTAACCCATTATATCCCGACGTACAAGACATTCCTGCAATTACTGCACCTCCACTAAATCTACGGTATTTTTTTTTTTCATTTGTGAAGGATAGTTTGATACACCCGTGTCCACTGTTGTCTCTGGGCTTGAAGTCCATTGTCATCTTTTTTCTTATGTGTATATATTTATATCTTTATACAAAGTATAAAACAGACCCATGGACGCCATGACTCTATTGGTTCTGAAAGTTCCTTTGCTCTGGCAAATGGTGTCACGTGTTCAGTTTCTAAGGGGCCATTGGGGTGGCAGACCCTTGTGTCCCCCCGGCGACAGGAGGGCTTTATGTCATTATGTCATTTGGTGGGGCGCTTCTAGCATCTCCATGAGGAAGGTGTCGATGGGCGTGTCTCCTATGAGCTTGAAGAAGAACAGATGCTCCAAACACTTCAGTCCAATGGAACGCAGGGCAGGGAGCCGTAGCAACAGCTTCGCAAACCTGCATGCAAAAACACACATACATGATCAAAACATGACTGATGTACAATTAAACTGATAGCTCTTTTATCTGTACTTGATATAACTCTGACAATCTGACAACCTTTGAAGTCAGACAAGACCTACATATGAAGCTGTTCTTCAAAAATATTGTTTTGATCGTATCTTTATATACATATCATTCAGGTCCTGCAGGTAAGTGGTTCGTGTACCTTCCAGGTTGTTCAGGGTACTTCTGTTTGCAGTAGGCTTCCAGAGAGGCATAGACCTTTTCTCTCAGTGCCTCCACCTCACCTGGGTTTGACAGGCCTTTGGAGTCTGAAATAGAAGATGCAAAGCAAAGTTAAGTTTTGGAGTAGAAACTGTACTATTGTGCTCCAGAACAGCCTCCCAGAAGAACAATGCAGCTGCTAAAACACCAACCAAAATCTTCAAAATACAGAATTGCATTCCTAATTCTTTCTCAACTCAATCTGGTACTCTGGAAGAGGCTTCTGAGAGCCTGTAATTGGACAAATGAGAGCTGTCTTTTATTCCCCTCTATAAAAAGTGATGGGAACAGAAGAGAGGTCTGCCTTCCTCATTAATAAGTATATACTCTCTGGGGTGCAAAGCCAGTGTTTAGAAAATCAGACTGAGAGGAAATTATTGGACATGTGATCAGTGAAACACTTTTTTGCCTATAATATTAACTTCAAGAGCTAATACTATACCTCTGCATACATACACACACACATTTCTGACTGATAACATCACAAGGGGAATATAGAGTAGTACCTGGATTGAAGAGGACGATGGCTCGAAGGCACCCTAGCTCGGTTTTATCCATCTGCATGTCTCTCATCTTTGACACCAACTCAGTCAGCACCCTATAATAATACATATTGAGATTGAAAACAGGTTGAGTCACGGCAAGTATAAACCTGTTTTAGGATGTCATCATCAGTAAATGAGAACATGTGGTCCCTTTTCACACTCTACATTCACCCTATTCATTCATTTTAATTAGAGCTTTACCTCTTGTGGAATATGTCAATGTAAATACCTTGAAAGTGTTCATGTAAAAATCAAAAGCAAATGAAAAAGCCACACTACACTTGCACACGCCCCAATAGATTAATTAATAAAGGACACTGAAACACGTTCAGAGAGAGGTGGGCAGATATTACGGCGTTGATGGGCAGTGACTGTCAAATACCAATGCCGACTCAGTAAAACATCTAGATTGGCATCACTTCCTCTCATCCAGAGGGTGACATCTCCTCTGAGAGTCTTGGCCTCTGTGTGACCGGGTGACGGCACACACACTGGTGCGAGGCATCCTCGTTCCCACTCTTAACACACTCTAATTGAATTGGCCTCCTGGAACAATAAGTGGAGGGGTGGGGAACTTCAGCCCAGTGTTTAAAACGACCATCCACTTCATTTGTGCCTCGGCTGTCACTTGCAGGGGACCTGATAAAGAAACATTATCAGGGCTGCGCATCTTAATGCGAACAGCATTAACACGGAGATCCTTTCTTCCAGAGGAGTCGGATGTATTCTAATCGCTAAAGCAGCCTCCGGGTGCTGAGAGCGGAGTCTTGAACCACGGCGCTGAAGACCTAACAGAGTCAGGCCACACTGCTGCAAGGGGATGTTAATGTCCAATTACTGTTAATACAGTTTTATTTTTGTTGTTACGGTCATGACTTTCTTGTTTTTCAGTAACAACATCCTTCAAATAAAAGGTATATATATATTAATTGCACACAATATAAATTATTTAATGTTTCATTTTTATCATTGCTATTCTTATATACATTATTTCTATTCAAACTTTATTAATGAGGGCAATTTCATTTCACTGTCAACAAGTGGTGCTGCTGCTGTGTTGGTGTGCATTTCACAACTAAATATGTACTCTGTAACCACTACGTTTTAGGTTGAGATCTAGAAAACAAATGTAGCTGATAGCTTTGTTGCACAGCAGTGTTCAGGTTTTGTGGGCAGATACAGAGCCCTTGGCGACACTGGGTGTATCCCTCCATATTTTTTGATTTTATCATAAATGACACACAAATGGATTTCCTTTAACATTTTCTGTCTGAGCACTCAACCATTTCTGCATGACCTCTGTTGCCAGCGCAGCTGCATATTTAATGAATATCGATGTAAATCGATAGAAAGCTTGCTCCTCCCTGCCCTTCTGCCTCAGAATTCCACTAGCAGAAATGTCAAGGTTCCTCTTCTGCCCTTGTCATGAAAATTTCTAGGCTTTGTGTCGTCACATTTGAATACATTCCATATAGCCAAAGTCTCATATATTACAAGAAAATTATAATAAATAAAATTTAATACAATTTTAAACATTAAAAAACATTAAAAGTATCATTCCAACCTGTCAAATATGGCTCCTACTCCGGCGCTGTGGGCGCTGTTCCGGTGCACGTGCAATCCTGTGGCCAACAGTATCCCATCTTTCACTGCTATTGAACGGTGTGAAAATGACGCAATGAGGAGCTCATTCCATCCTGAGAGAGACAGACGAAATCATGAAAAAACATTCCACACAGTAAGAGGGAATTAAGCAAGTAAGTGAGTGACAGGGCTCCTTTAACTAGTCTGCCTAGCAACTACCCCACTCCCCTTATTTCCCCAGAGTTGAGCTTGGGAAAAGCTGAGATGCTTTCATCTGTGAGACAGCAGAACTAAAGGAGTTATTTATAGAAAACCTGAGAGCTGAGAGAGAGAACGAGAGAAGACCTTCTCAACATGCTCTTCAGCTTGTTCTGGGAAGATAAGCATGACTCGCTAATACAATGGGCTATAAAGGAAATTAAAAGCGAAGCAATTTATTTATGGTTTACTGAGCATCTATTTGTCTTATTCATGCTTTGTCAACTTTGTATAGACTCACTCATAAATCTGATGCTACTTTCAAACTTTTGTGACAGAACTACTTCCTTTCCACACCTCAGTGCTGTCCTGTAACTAACCAAGGACAACTCTCCCTTTCAGTTACCACTATATTAGCCAAGGAGACTTCATTTCCCCCATATTTTACATTCATTTTTATATAAAAGCACTTTTCTGTCACTTTTTTCTAAATCATAAACTTCCAATCAAGACATCATTTTTTGGTATCCAAGTTATATTTAGTCCATTTCTTAATGGCGATACATTTTCCAAATATAAGCATCTCAAATTTGTAAAAACAGAATCACAGATAAGTTGTCAAATTTAAGATGATTTGACTTTTTAACTTTCATATGTGAAACATTTAAGTATTAGAAATAATATTTTTATATTCTGTTCTTACTTACATGTTTCACATTTGACAATAAGAAAGTCAAAAAAGTGAGTTTGCATATATATATATATACAGTGGGTACGGAAAGTATTCAGACCCCCTTAAGTTTTTCACTCTTTGTTATATTGCAGCCATTTGCTTAAATCATATAGGTTAATTTTTTTCCTCAATGTACACACAGCAACCTATATAGACAGAAAAAGCAAACTCCGTGCAGGCTTTCATGCGTCTTGCACTGAGGAGAGGCTTCCGTCGGGCCACTCTGCCATAAAGGCCTGACTGGTGGAGGGCTGCAGTGATGGTTGACTTTCTACAACTTTCTCCCATCTCCGACTGCATCTCTGGAGATCAGCCACAGTGATCTTTGGGTTCTACTTTACCTTTCTTACCAAGGCTCTTCTCCCCCGATAGCTCAGTTTGACCAGTTGGTCTGGTCATCCCAAACATCTTCCATTTAAGGATTATGGAGGCCACTGTGCTCTTAGGAACCTTAAGTGCAGCAGAAATTTTTTGCAACCTTGGCCAGATCTGTGCCTTGCCACAATTCTGTCTCTGAGCTCTTCAGGCAGTTCCTTTGACCTAATTTTCTCTGACATGCATTGTAAGCTGTAAGGTGTGTGGTAGGGCTGCTCGATTATGGAAAAAATAATAATCACGATTATTTCAGTCAATATTGAAATCACGATTATTAAAACGAT
>JAUCNO010000425.1:10162351-10195563 GCA_032353835.1 Enteromius viviparus
GCCGGTCACCGATCTGGGCCGGTCATACAAAAAATCGGCCGATTCCGATCACTAGCCGGTCAATCGGTGCATCTCTATACACTACCTGGAAACTTGAGTACAGTCGTTGCTCATCATGTGCGGAAAAAAACTTGTTGACCATTGTTTCACCATGAGCTGATCGGTCTAGCGAGTGCTAATTAAGCACCGACCTGCAATCTGTCTATTTAATGGCTGACTGAAGATACATGAATGTTACTTCAAGAGTCACACAGAGGTGAGATTGTGTCTAACAGTGAGTTTACAAAAAACCTCTCTCCTCACGATGGAAAGCTCAGGCCAGTCAGTGCAAAGAACGATGGACTTATTCAACCAAGTCCTTAAGTACTTCGGCTAACACAAATGGATGCTAAAGGGGTGTTTGCATAGCATTGGAAGCCATTAATTTTAATGAGAGCTGGTGAACAGTGCTATAAATTATAGGGAAAAGGCAAAATCTTCTATCCTCAACTTCATGTGCTGTACCTTCTCTCTTCATGCCCATTGCCAAACACTTCTGATAGCGGCAGTACTGGCAGCGGTTGCGCTGGCGTTTGTCGATAATACAGTCCTTGCTGTCTCGACAAGTGTAGGTCAGGTCCTTACGAACAGTCCTTTTGAAGAAACCCTTGCACCCCTCGCAGCTGTACACACCGTAGTGTTTGCCTGTTGAAAAATGCAAACATACAAGCCTAAGGAGTTATGTTCAGGTCTACAACGGTAATAATTCAAGGATCAGGGATTGTGGGATTTGAACCTACAACCTTTCAGCTGAAGTGCGTTAAAATACAGTCTTCTATAGCTTTATTTTATATTTCAACAAAACTATAAGTATCTTCTGTGCAAACAGTGTAAACACTGTCTTACAAAATACTGCACTATTGGAAAACAAAAAGAAAAAAATTTCAAACTAACCTAAGCTGGTCTTAGCTAATTTCCCAGTCAGAGTTCATGAACAAGCCAACCAGTTAAAAAGTTCCCAAAATCCCTCTAACCCAAAACAGTCTCTTAACTGGACTAGAAAACTAGCCAAGATCAGAAAACTATCTTCCAAACTGTTTTTAAGCTTTTATTTCCATCCCAGCCATCCCTCATTGCAACATTAGAACATCAGTTTGCATTTGCATTCTTTGTTTGGATGTGTACGTAAGCAAGAGTTACCTGTATTAAGATGGTTTTCCAGCCTGATTTAGCTTGTTTAACTGACCAACCAGTTGTAATAGATCATCCAAGACCAGAAAACCAACGTAGACTGGTATTTAAGTTGTTTTTCCATTACAATCAGCACTGCACAGTAACACTAAAATGTCTGTTTGCGAATATTAGTCTCAGCTTCAGACGTCACGCCCACGAAACGTTGGCTAAACGTCTGATGCATATGGTACACTTAATTTGAAACCCTTCAGTAATGTTGAAGTCATTAAATGGTTGGTTGAGTTTTATCGGATTTCCGGGGGACGCGAGTGTCGCGTTTATTTTTGATCCACTGGGAAACAAAGCACAAAGTGTGATTGCGGGAAAAAAACTGTCGTGTTTACATGAGTGACAATAAGCATTTATTAAGATCAGTTAAACTTTGGATTCTCAAAAGTATAAGATCAAATTTTACTAGTTGTGCGTCCTCTCTTATCTATTATGGAAGGTCAAGTGAAGTACCTAACTGAGAAGGGGATATCATCCGCGTTTGCCAGCAAACATGAAACAACAGACGCTGACATCACAGCTGGCCGATTCAGTATTGTGTTTGGTTCTCCAGAATTGCTTGTGGGTGTTAAAAAGTGGAGAGATATGCTTCAAACAGATGTTTACAGCGAGAATCTCATCGGGATTTTTGATGTTGACTAACCGGCTTGTTGCAAGCCGTTCTGTTGTTGTAGGGACATTTCCGCGCCCCGAAACGTGACACTGAACGAAACGAACTGTGATTGGTTGTTTGACATGTCGGTCAAATGGCCTTATGGGCGGTCCTTGAGCAAAGAAAGCAGCTATGGATTCCAGATCTTCTTCAGCCGTCAGTCTGAAGGTCTGGCTATGCGAGACTATGCGAATATAAACCAGCCTAAGCAGGTCTTAGCCAGTTGAAGCTGGTTTCCCAGTTTTATTAGGCTAGTTTATCTGAGCGGCCTGCTGAGAGGTGCTCGAAAACCCTCTAAAAGACCATCTTGACCGGGCTAGAAGACTGTCCAAGTAGTTTGGACAAACAGTTGCAAAATGTGGTACGTTTGGGGATGGACTACTGCTTTACATGCACTGTGTATTTTGGTACCTGAGGAGCGGTCTCCGCAGATGGCACAGATGTGTTTGGTGAGGGAAAGGGGGGTAATCGAGGGCTGGGCTGGCACCTTCATCACACCGTTGAGGCCCAGGGGCGGCTTGATATCTTCTGAGCTGCTGACAGAGTTCATGGGGGAATTCAGCTGCAAAATATAAGCAAACAAACAACACATCATTTAGACACATGCCAACATATCAGCTCTAAGGACCTGGGTGAAAGAAAGCTTGAGTTTCAGAAGGCCCTGACTTTTCTGTCAATTTCTTCAGTAAGTTGCCAGCGTTGAGATTTCAGATTGATTTTGTGCCGCAAGGCCAAGGATATGTCTCATCTGATTACACTCCCTCTCCTACTTCCTCTGAATGTAGGTACAAGAAATGGATGCTGAGTCTGTCCCTAGTTTAATTTTTTCCATATCCAGCACCAGCAGTGCACATGTTCTATGCTAGAATGGCGGCAATAAAATATTTAGTGGGACTGTGGAATAAAGACATGGTTCTGTTTCTCTATCTCTCTTCCTCTCCAAGCTAATATGCGTCTGGCTGGCCTCGTCCAGACATTTTTTTGCTCTCACATGTGTATTTTTGAAAGAGAAGCCCATTAAAAGTTGAATTTCAATGAAAATTACATCTAAAACAAATCTGAATTTATCCCAAATGTTTAATAATCAATGTTTGTGAACATTTTATTCTAGCATTCCAAGGTGATGATGCAACAATTCGCAAGAAGCAATCATAATAACAGGCGCATTCTGTTCATTTCACTCAACGCGTGTTCATATTCAATTACACACTTTAATTTTATCAGCGACACAAGGGTTTTGTGTAAATGAAAGTTGCTGACGGGTAAACGGTGTGCCTAAGGTTCCAACAGGCTGTACTAAATAAAAAACCTGACAAATGCTATCTTGCTAATGGGGAGTGAAAAGTATTTTCACTCTACATCGGTAACAGTGATGTTTGCATGCATTTTATTTATATTATAGTAGATGTTATATCAACAACACATTTGTTAGAAGGCTTTTAAAAACGTGACACAGACTTGGTAAAGGCCTTGGGACTGTGCTCGTTCTTGGCCACGAGACAGAAACACTCATGTGAGAGCCTACCAAGTCTTGTTCTCATGCTTTAGCCAGAACACAGTTAGCAGTCAAACTAGCGAGAGGGGGGGGCCTGATAAAGACTCCATTTAGACCAAAAGGAGCATCGTCACTTCCCACTTCACACCACAGCTATGTGTTGACGTGAGTGCAAGAGACATGCAGACTTGCTAGACTTTTGTGGAGTGCCATGTAGCCAGAAGACACTGGACACAGACAGACCTCTGTAGCCCCACTACAATATACAAAATATATCAGGGGTAGTCACTGTTTAAACAAAAAATAATTATCTTTCTATCCTTGAGAAAATACAAAAGTTGGTTGAGTGGGTTGCCAAGTTTCCAGCTTTTAAGTTGAAAAAACTATAAACAAGCTATTTATAATTAATAGGCCGTTCAAAATTCTTCAAAATAACATTTCTTCAGAAATGGCAAAAGCGTAAAATAAAATATAACTAAGATAACTTAAGCAACCGTTTAATAAGTGCAGGGTTAGTTCACACAAAAATTACAATTCTGTCATTAATTATAACTATGTCGTTAAAATAACATCATTTACTCAGCCATTCTTCTCCTATGATCTACGTCTTCCGCCATTTTAGAGAACATCACTGCTTAATCGTAGACTTTCTTCTAGATGCAAGGCTGATTACGTCAAATACGTTAAAGCTTGCGTATACGGTACGTTAAAATGGTAGAAGACACAAGTCATGGGAGAAGAGTAAATTATGTTATTCTTGTTTTATTTGCACAACAAAGCATTCTCGTAGCAACGTAAAAGTGAAGTTGATTTACTGATGTCACACGGACTGTTTGACCAATGGTTTTGCTTCGTTTCTGGATCTGGATAATTGCAGTTGTATTGCTGTCTATGGAGGGACAGATGGGTCTCTGATATCATCAAAAATATCTTAATTTGTGTTCCGAAGACGAACGAAGGTCTTACGGGTTTGGAACTACATGAGGGTGAGTAATTAATGACAGAATTTTTATTTTTGGGTGAACTAACCCTTTAATGGATAATGTACATTGTGTCGGTTGTCATCACAGAATAACCCCAGACAGGGTGATTACAATTCTGGTGCAAATAATAATAATAATAATAATTAGATACAAAATATAGATTTGAGTTTAAATATTTGTATGCAAGCTTCTGTAAAGAAAGCGGTTCTTCAAATGGCAAACTAGATTAACATTTAAGTGATTCAGAAGAGTCATAATACTTACTATGCTGATTTCAGTTACCTGGATGACCCTGTATTATCAGCCTTTACCAGTTGTTATTAAAGAATAATTGCGACTGACCAATCAGAATAAAGTATTCCAAAAAGCCATGTGATATAAAATATGTTTAAACGATAAAAGGCGTTAACAGTTTATCAGTATATTAGTATTTGTGCGCGATTGTGAAATGTCCTTTTGATTTTATTGGATGCCACTGAGTGATGTTTATAAATATGTCATTATCTAATCAATCTAATTGCGTCTCGTCCAATCAAACCATCCAACCTTCTTCTTAAATAAGCTCTCTTCCTCACTTCCCTTGCTTATCTCGTTACGCATCCCTCCTCCGCCCCTTCTCCACCTAGTTCCAGTCTTCCTGCACGGGGGGCACGAAGGGTTCGAGCCGGACGCCGAGCTCAGCCCTCGCTAGGGTGCAAACCACTAGGGCTCAAAGTCTGACGATCCCTCGGAGAGCACACCAAACATGCTTAAATTATTATCATAAGGAAGCGTGAGCTTGTGAATCTCAAGGTACTGCAAGGTACTGCTGTAGTTATCATATGCCAAAATATAATCTATTTATGTTTTAATATTAAAAAGTGCTCAGAGTCAGCTATGTAGCGAAAGAAGTGTCCAGATTTAAGAAACAATCACACATGGAAAGTCTTAAGATAGTTAACCACCCTTATCCATGTACATGATTGCATCAGCCTAAGAAGATGTGCGTGTGTTCACACGTGCCTGCACACACCCCTTAAACTCACGCATGGACACACACAGTAATGACACGACCCATGTCATTACACTGATGACCACAACATGCCCCGAATATAGAGGCTGAATGCTGAACCAGATAGATCAACTGCTTAGAAACGACAATCCAAAACAAACAAAAACACTCAAAGCTTCTTTGTCAAGAACATGATTAACACTTCTGAAGACTGCTCCTCTTTCATTCAGTGTGATGATTAATTTCATCCGTCAAAAAACTAACAAGCAAAACGCTGCGAACAAAAGCCCCTGTGCTTCCACTCTGCTTGATTTATAATGTCAGAAATGGTCATTGTCCTTGAAAAAACGCTGAAGGCAGTCAAGGCTGCAGGGGCCGTAACAGTGCGGCCCGATCTGATGGAGAGAGGTGTTAACGATGAGTGAGCAAAGAGAAAGGATGGGCGGCAGTAAATTACACATGCCATACTTTATTCTGAGGCTGTAAAATGCCTTTCGCTAAGAATTTCTGCCTGCGTGTCTCCGATGAGAACCTTAAACATGCTCATGTTACCCACAAATATAAATACTCAGGGGAAGAATTCACTATGAAGGAACTGAGCCCGCTGATAGAGCCATTTATTTGCACCCATTGTCTGCATTATGGACCCGATTCAATAAAGGAATTATGCAAATCAGGTAACAGTGCATGGCATGATTCCTCATTTTTTTGGTTTAGGTTGTGAAATAAGCAGCAGATGTAGTGTACTTTACTTGGATTATGCAGTAATACAAATTTTTCAAGAAGAAATAACCCAAATGTCTCTTAAAATAATCTTAATTATAAAATGCATAACATTAAAAAACTAAATTAAATAATTCAATAAAACTGAATAATATTAAACTGAATAAAAGTAATGGATAAAAGAAAATAATCCAATAAAATTGAAAAAATATTAAATTGAATAAAATTAAAATAAAAGAAAATAATTCAATAAAATTGAAAAATATTAAATTAAAACAAATCAAATAAAACAATTTTATAAAATAGAAAAATATTAAAATTAAATGATCAAATTAAAATAAAAACAATTAATAAAAACAATTTAATAAAACAGAAAATATATTAAATTAAATTAAAGTAAAACAAATAAAATTATTTATTAAATTAAGTGTCTGCCAAATGCATAAATTATTAGGAGTGAATAAATATAGTTCAGCATTTACAGAAACCAAGATCATGTGCGAGAAGTGCTAAATATATAACCTTGAAAATGAACTGCAGCTTGTCAGTTAGATGCAGCTTTAAGTTAAAATACAGCATGCAAAAAACGCATGAATTCATCCTTCATTTTTCTCACACTTGAGTCATGCACACATACAGCATGCACACGTTGTGTTAGTTTCGCATGCAAAAGCAGTTGTTAAAATGAGCCCGTCTCTTCACTTCATACCTTTGTTTGTCTATATTGCTGGACCTCTGTAGTTTGTCTATCAGAGCTGCGCTATCAGAGGACTCTATCAGAGTATGGCTATTTTCAACATGCAACCCAATCTGCCCAAATTCCCTCTCAATGCTGTATTTGTGTGTAGGGGTATATGTGTGTGTGTTACAGAAGGATTAAAGGGTCTCAGTTCTGTGACTGTAAATAGAATAATCCTCCCTCCCATACATGATCACACAGTCTTCTTTGAGGGGTAGGGTGTCAGACAAGTGCCCCGAGTAAGAGCAGCATGATCAGCCAGCCGTGCTGTGACACTTAAGCTGCACGGAGAGGAGGGGGCATCCCAAAAGTTGGGGCACAAAGACACACACACATAACAGTGACTGTTGATAGGGGTCAAGAGATCATTCTACAGGCCTGCTTTATAATTGGATGTTGAGTTTAAATGAATACTTAAAAAGACAGTTCTTTTTTTTTTTTTAGCTGAGCGATTATTTACTCTCATGTCATTCCAAACCTGTTGTTTTAAACTAGGGGCACATGTTCAGATGACTTCTATATATATATATACACAGAGTAGGTCGTATATGTTTGGAGTAATAGGTTTAACAGGTGTGTCATAGATTATTTAATCATATGTGCCAAAGCTGCTAAGCAGAAGAGAGAGACAAGTTGTTGGCACCTCTAGATCTGTATATCTGTGGTGAAACGCATAACAAGGTCAGAGAGTGTTGACTCAGGAGAAAGAACAGTAGCCTTGACCTTAAAAACTCACTAGCAAAAGGAAGTCATAGCAGATCTAAGTGTCGGATACCAGTTGACTTATCTCAACAAGACCGTGTATCCATCTAGCTTTTGAGCGAGTACACTACAGATGTTGACACTTGGTTGTCAAGCAGAAGGAAGAAGACAGAAAGGAGCTGTGCTGTCACGAATTGTGTCTCTATTTTAACAGTCAAGTAATCTGACACTCACAATGACATAAGCTCAGGATGCTCGTGCAAGACGTTCTTGCATTTAAGCAACAAAATGAAATGCAGGTACTTAACTTGACACTTACTGTGCAAGACAGCCAGTTGCATTGAAACACAAGCAGTCAAAAACATCTGTCTAATGCATAAAAGCATAGTATAAATATGAAGTGAAAGGCCTTTTATTTTTCAGACATTTCCATTCAATGTAATGTTATAATCCAGCATGTTTAGGAGAATGTTTTGTCATTTCTTTCTTAGTGCACACTCAAGTTTCGTCCCCATGGACACCGTGTCTGCAGCTCTAGACTTGGTTCTAAACTCTCATCAAATCAATCTGCTTTTGCTTCGGGATTCAGACTGGAACGGCGCTTAAGGAGTCGTATATATACGCTCCCACAAACGGATACATTTTAATGCGATGCGAAACACAATGAGTGGCGATCTGGCAAGGCGAAGTCGATGCACATCACACAAAAAGAATAAGAGCATAAATCTGGAACCTTAGGGGAGCTTAACTGATCTTACCAAGCCGAAAAACAGACTTCCCTCCAAAGGACACTTCAAAGGCTAAACCAAATCCTGCAGCGGCAACCTTTAACACCTGCTCACCTCTCAAAACCAGAAGAGGCGAACGCCAGTGCATCCGAGTGGAGTGAACTTCAAATGAAAGAAATATTGAACATCCGATGCCTCCTTAAATGTTAAGTATATTTTCCTTGTGTGTATAAAATCAAGGTTCCAAAGTAACGTTGCAGTGATTTTAAAAAAGTTAAATCTACTTAAGATAATATTTAAGATAATTCATTTAAGATGATCTAACATAAGATAATTATTCACGGGAATATTCATTTACATATTTATATTTTATGTTATATAATCAAGTAACAATATCAATTGCATACATTCATAAGACCATAACAAACAAATATATTTGACACAGGTCTTATGAAGCATCTCGGAGACATTGCCACAGTTCTTCTGGATTTAGCCTGTCTCAGTTTGTTCTGTTATTGATATAACTGATATATTCAACTCACACGCTACAGCAAAAGATGGTATGTAATGTTACTATACTATATATCAGAACTGATTTAACCTTATTACTATAAATTTGGCTTCTGCCCATTAAAGCAGCATGGCAGTCATCAATATAAACGACTGAAATATGAATAACTGTCAATGATTTGATTTATTTTGTTCTAGTCACTTAAAATTTAAGCATGAAGTTTTGTATTTCTCATAGTAAATTAGATTTTCCTTTAAGATTTCGATAAGAAAACTTGCACCTAAATTATAATTAGTTCAAATATTTTAAATATTTTCTTTAACCAATAACCAAAAACAAACAACCAAAACAAAGCAGAAAACCAATCAATCCATTTATCCATCTTTTTACAAGCGGTGCATTCATTTAACATTCAGAGCCCGACTTGTCCGCCCAGAAGCCACGTCATCCTGTGGTCATAACAAACTGCAACCCCAGTCCACGCTTGACTGGGATGTGTACATCAGCACATGGAAGAGCTCTGCTGATAACGCCAACCTTATCCTTATCTCTAACCACTGCAGGGCACCGGGCCGATCTCCTCTGCCTGATAACCCACTCAACATCTGACCTCCGATCTTTCACGGCCATTACTCACTCTGAGTGTGACCTCACAGAGGCTGCTGTCAGTAGCGGTGTGGGAGACACATTTGGAGCCATCCCTGTGGATACGGCTGTCAGCGGCAGTGAGTCAGCCCTGTTTCGTATCAGCCCTAAAGGCGAGTGTCGGTGTCATTTGGGTTCTTGCAGTGAAACGCTTCTCGACATGGTGTTCAACTCTCAAACATGCATCATTTAGGCTGATCCTGACAGCCATTAGAGCCGTATCATAATACAAACACTACAGAACTGATTGATGCAAAAAATGCATTTTCTCAATCCTCCTCCAAAAAAAACAAGCATTTAAAAAAAAAAAGGAATTATTTGACTTATTTTTGTACTATACTAAAACACTAGAAATGTTTTATTTTGCGGTGCACCGCTTTTCTATTAGCAATCCAATAATATGTGAACGTTATTTAATTTCTTACCCCCCTGCATTAATCCCATTCTGCCAGGATGAGATGCCTTTGCTGAAAGCTAAGTGTTTTATGTTCACACATGAATACTCCAGAAACCTTTCCATATGTATGGATAAGATTGATGTCATAACTGGTTCGGAGAGTTTGTTCCTTCCTGTTGAAGCCAAGCAAGCTGCATCATCTTCTCCAAGGCCGAATGTAAATGATCTGCTCAGCAGTCAAGACAAAATAGTGGCCAACCGCTATCCTGCAGCCTCATGCATTTCCAACATTGGGTGAATTAGAGAAAGAGAGGCAGATCTGATACCCGCCGCTCCGTATTGTCTGGCTCCTGCTGTGCATGATGTCTGTGCTTTGGTAGACTGTGCAGGGCCAAGACAGATTATAACCGTAGAGCCGTTTCCTCAGAAGAAATGTTGTATGGTGGAATAATTGCCTAGAGCTGAAACAGCTGTCAGCATCCAGAGCTAATCTCCGAGTGTGGATAATCATCACTGGAGTACAATGTTTGCAACAATTGCCATGTGGATGCACTGTTAAACCCCAAAAAATTTAAATTAAACATTATTAATAAAATAAAACAAAACAAAGTAAAGTAAAATAAAATGCATTCAAAAAATCTCAAGCCTTAGTCCGGACCTTGGGATAAGCCACCTTTCATGAACGCAAAACACAAGCACTCAGAGCAAACAAAACACAGAGCAAAGAAGCTGTCCTTGAGCTCAACAGATAATGCCTCCACTAATTTCAAGGTTTTACTTGAGAAATAAACCATGAACGCTTAAAATTATATCATCAGCATTGTGTTCGAGGGCCTTTGTGTACAAGTATCAAGGTTGCAAGGAAGCAATTACCAGGCAAAATCTGCAGCTTCTACCGCATGGACTCTGTATTTCATCTGAGGACACAGATAGAGGTAGAAAGTGAGAAGAGACTGCGTTTTTTTTGGTGAAGTAAAAGTAAATGTGCATTGTGTATCTCTCCACGCTCAGCAAACAATTCTTTTGTGCACAACATCAAAATCCCCTTTTCTGCCTCTATAGAAAATCCCCTGCAAGTTGAGCCTCTTTGAGACAACTGTTATTAAAAGTGCTCTTTCCTCCAATCACACACGCTCAGTGTGTTTTACCCTTAGGAGCGGTTCGCTTGTGCTTTATTCAATAGAAGTCTTAAAGTTCGAAAGGACGAGTCACCGTGCACCCAGGTTTGGGTTAGAAGTTCCAAGGAAGCTCTGTCTTTTTTAGCGAGAATGTACTTTGGCGCACAAAGCCTATTAACGACAGTCGCCAAGATAAGAGTTTCTTTTGCTAATGTGATGTTTGTGTTTCATATTTCATAAATATATGAGTTCGAATCTAAACTTTGCTTGAACTTTCTTTAATAGAGGCTAATTGTTTTAGAGACTGAGCTGTACTGTAAACGCTCTTCAGTGCCAAACCAACCATTCGCTCAGACCAGAGACGGCATGAAGCACGATGCTTAATATGCTGTATGTTGGAATTAAAATCCCACATTCAATATAATGTTTGTTTACAAATTTTTTAATTAATAAAAATATGTATAATACAATAAAATAAAAAAATTAAATAAAACAAGACACAGGTAAAAAGAATAAATAATACGAACAAAACTCAACAAAATAAGAGATAAGATCACAGAGACCTTGTTTATAAAATAAAAATCCAACATGGTCTAAAAATCATTATAATAAAAAAAAACTGCGAAATAAAAAAGCAAAAGTAAAATTAACATACTGGTAATAAACTGGTTGTTTTTTTTTTTTTAACAAATTTGAATAAAATTAAAACTAAAACACTTTCAAATCACATGTTTATTCACAATAGAATAGAGAACATAAATGTTTAAACCAATGCTAAATGAGCTCATTTCAAATTTGATGCCTGCTACAAGTCTCAAAAAAGTTGGCACTGTGGCAATAAAGGGCTGAAAAAGCAAGACATTTTGAAAAGATTCAGTTGGGAGAATATCTAGCAACTAATTTAGTTAGCCGACATCAAGTCTGTAACATGATTAGCTATAAAAAGGGATGTTTTAGGCCATGTCCACACTAATACGTTTTCGTTTAAAAACGCACCTGTTTCTCCTCGTTTTGGCCTTCTGTCCACACTGAGACAGCGTTTTTGCTCAAGGAAAATAGAGCTTTTTGAAAACGCTCTCCAAAGTGGATAGATTTGAAAACGGCATTTTCGCGTCGCAGTGTGGACTGTGAAAACAGAGGCTTTCGAAAACGATGACTCATTTTAGTCATATGATGCAGTCTAAGACGCGGACAGCTGTGTACAGCAGTTGTTTTGTTTGTCTTTAATTTTGGCAGCCCTATTAAAGATTAATATCAGTTTGTACATGCATGCTCCAGCTGATTGTTAAATCTGAAAGTAAATAAACGGCAGAACGAATCATGTTATGTTTCACTCATGCGCAGTACAGGGGCGTAAGCGTTCCTCATTGTCAAATAGCAATGGCTTTGCAAATCGCATCTTCTATAGTGCATAACTCTGCAGAGTATGAGTGCGTAACTACAGTGCATTTGGGTTGTATCAATAGATCAGAATATCAGAGACTTTACGGTCTTCAAATATGAAATAAAATAAAGGCATAGGTATAAACTATCACAGAGAATTGACACTTTTGTAAAAATATAAAAACGAATAATAACACTTAAGACAGTGGTAATACTTAAAGAAGAGAATGTCAGAGACTCTTGACTCTGGCCACCTGCAACCACATACAAATCTAATGCTAATGCATCTGAGCATCAAAGCAGTGATTTTTGGCTAAGATTTTCACACTGGCACTGAAGGAGTTAACAGACAAAGCCTGAAAGTGAATAAAGCTGAAACTTGAAACGTGATCAGTCAGCTTTTATATTTTTGTTCTCTCTTTACCCTCTTTCCACAAACCTTGGGATCACATCTGAATGCGAAATAACAAAAGACACATATTTTCCTCATTAGAGGCCCTGTGAATACATCTCAGTCAAGGCCAGAGTTTGCATTCTATCCTGCTCCCCCCACAGGCTTCACAGAGCTGAGCAAATACTTGCCTGAAGGGGTGCTCGCTTTGTCAGAACTCATGGCTGCTTTTTTTTCTCCATATGGCCTCAAAGTTAACTATTAGTTGCATATGTAATGTAGCAAATCATCACGCCTTAAAGGAATATTCCAGGTAACATACAAGTTAAGCTGTACTTATCAGATTAATACTTAATAAGAACAGTCTTGCAAAATGACATAACACAAACATTAAAATGACACAGAGCAAAAAATAAACTAGGTGCACCACTTTTAATACACCTTTTTTACTCATTGCAGCCCAAACTGTACAATAAACCAGTAGATATCTGTCAACGGGGTCATAGGGTCACCACCTCTGGCCCAGATTGACGTGTGGCACCACAGGGGTCACGGGATCAACTACTTGCTATTTAATGAATCACAGGGTGACAGTGAAATGAGATGACAGCTCTTCCTTACTAGATCCTCAAACCTGCATTCAGGACCACAACGGCTGCATCCCCAAACTAAAAATATGTGTTGTGTACCTAAAAGCGACTAATGCTGCAGGAGCCTTAAAGGGATAGTTCACCCAAAAAGTGATAATTAATTGCCCTCAAGCCATTCCAAAATCGTAAGACCTTTGTTTATCATTAGAGCACAAAATAAGATATTTCTGATGAAATATGAACACATTCTGACCCTGCATAAACAGCAACACAACTGACATGTTTAGGTCCCAGAAATGTAGTTTTCTCAACACGGATAATGACTTTCCAGTAACAACTTTCAGTACAGCACACACTGAACCAATAGAGAAGCCTGCATCGAGAACTAGCAAATGTTTGGGGATTCTTCTGTGCAGACGGTGCGCTGTAACTGGTGTGACTGTCACTACGAAATACGTTCTACCTAATGTGTGCCAGCTGCTGGGAGCCGACAGGGTCTGTGCTGTGCCAGTGCTGGTGGGATTGAGGTCTACAGGCGGCTAACAGCATTTTTGACTGTGTGTGTATAAGACTGAGTCACTGCAGCAATCGCTGTGGGTCGTCTCTGTCAAATCCAACTTCCCCAAGTGTGGCCAATCCGAACATTTCAAAAGAAAAGAGAGATATCCATGAAAGCCACAATCCAACTCAAACAAATGCTGTTTTAGAGAGGTGGATGCTATTGAGATGTGAAACTCTACACAGACTAAACACAGACACGCTAAACCAGACAAAACAAAAACCTATTGTTTTACACTCAGTAGGTGCCATGACGCCGCCATTACAACACTTGAAGTTGGAGACAAAACCCTGAGGAGCTGGCAAATTGCAAAAAATCTATGTATTAATAAAGATAAATGAGATTAATGAAAGCATATATACAGTATGCCAAAGGAAAGAAAGTATAAGAAATAAATAACTATTTAATATTAACTATTTAATACACAAACCAGGGTTGTCAAATCGAATAATAGCACCCAAAATAAAAGTTTGCGTGCGTATATTTATATTATTTATATATTTATATTTATATACTTAATATACTTATTTATATTTAATAAACATATGTAATTTGATTTATATATATATATATATATATATATCATATCTAAATATGAATATATAGACATTTAAATATTCCAATGTATGCATTAATATATACACATAAATATAAATATACATGTGCATGTGTACTGAACAAATCGTAAATTTTTTTTTAAGAATTTTGGAAAACAAGTGCCGTTTTGACGCTCTGTGATGGTTAAACAAAATTAAATGTAGCATTTTATTTTCCTCAGGCAAGTCATCACAGCTCATTAGTTTACAAAACAGGATTTCACAAAATATTAATCTAGGCTATATACTTGCTTCACCTGTTAGTGATGTTCTAATCTTGTTATGTACAGCCTTTTTAAAATTAAAATAAATCCTATAGGAAGCCAGTTATAACAGCCACTGTGTAAATTATTATTTCAACAACACATAGCAATTTAGTAAAAACTTTTTTTTTTATGTTTTTTTTATTTCTAAATCTATGCAAATTTAATCTTTATGAAAGTAAAAATTAAATAAGTGAATTGCCTGACTGAGCATTATAAAAATAAATAATGCTCAAAAAATGTAAGTGGTTCAATTTGCTGGTATTAAACCTCTGATATGAATATTTATGGAACAAAACGATGATTGATCTCGACTCTTGCCATGTGTATGTTGAATGGTGTGGAATTGCGTAGCGTGTTGCTGAGCGGTCGGTGCCAGTGGGGTGCCTGTTCCAGATCCTCTGAGGTTAAATAGTGAGGGACCGAGTCGCAACCCCGTTCCACCCGGCTGGGCCTGAAAACAGCCAGTCAGCCGAGTGCTAAACATAAGTGACAAATGCCGTCTGACTCAAATCACCTTCCATCAGACCCCATGACTGCCTCCCACCCAGGGAGAGAGATGAATACTGCTGTGTAAAGATGAAACTAGCTTCTCTAGGTGCCTCTTACTACTGTGAGTCAATGCAATAACCAAACCTGCACTCGAAATTACAGCATTTGTAACAGTACAAACAACTAAAGCTTCAGATGCAGATGCTATTGATCGTGAATGGTCTCATGTTTATTCATAAAACCCCCACCCACCACACAAATATATAATATGTTTCAAATTAGTAATTAACATTAACTAGACTGATAAAAGCTGTAAAAGTAATTCTTTCATTGCTATTTTAACCTTAACTTACCTCATTTTAGAGAACAGAACCTTTGAATGAATTTTACAATCAAACATGAACTAAGAGGGTCTTAAACTGCATTATGTTATGTATAAACCTGATAAATAGCCCAGTAATTTTAGCCTGTATTCAATGTATTCAATTCAAAATCCACTTTAACTTCCTAGAAATGTACAATCTTATCATTTAAAATGATAAAATGAAAAACCTCGGTACAGTTATCAATGGGGAAAAAGCATAACCTCCCACTTTTCCCCCTACATGCACGGGAACTTAAAAACCATTTCACTCTTGTGGATCAGGCTTTCAAAGAAAACTAGGACACTGCCAGCTTTGATGTCTTAATTGTGAGCCTTTTTTTAAATGACAAAGAGATGTGCAGGCCTATTTATGGAACAAAAGACAGATTGAGCGAAGTAATGGAAAAAGAGAGAGCGGGACAGAATGGGCGAGTTAAACTGAATGATTTGTAACAATGTTTAATTATGAAGCACAAATATGATTTCTGGATGCGAGCGCTTCTTTAAATACAGCTCTAATGCAGGCTCTGAGAGTGTGGGCCTACCTGTGGACTGACGCTGGGGCCGTAGCCCATCCCGGGTGACGCCATGGAATGTGGCCCCATGGGCGAGCTGATGACAGAGAAGGGAGAGCCCAGGCCGTTCATGGGCGAGCTCAGAGTGCTGATGGGGGAGTGCAGAGACCCAGAGGGGCCTAATGAAGTCGGGCTCAGCAGTGACGGATGCATCCCCCGGTGAGACGTAGGTGAGCTAAGAGGAGAGGACGTCATCTGTCCTGAGGAATCTGAGGGAGGAAAGTGGAAGGAAGTGATTAGAATAGCAGCTTTTTAGCTAAAAAAAAAAATGGCATAAGAGCGACAATTTCCTCTTTCCAAGTATTAAGACGTGAGACAGGCAGCTACAACTCAGAGATACAGAGAGAGAGCGAGAAAGCCCTGTTGGGACCTTTTCACCCGCTTGCTGAACCGTACATTGCATGATAATTCTGAGAAAGTAACAAAAGACAGACAGTCACATGGGTGCACTGCACTTCTTTATCATCTAGCGCAAGGGTCAACAATTAGCAGATTGTGAATCATTCACCATAAATTAATATAATAAGAAGCATTTTTTCTTCCACATGGCAAAACTGAGCTTCTGAAGAAAGCATGTCAGGCAGGTTTCAAGTGAAGAGATGCTATTTATGATAATCTTATTCATTTTTCCTTGTAAAAAGAGTTTCTTTGCCACAGACTAGCTGTTGGCAGTTCTAAAATATCTTTATATGCACTGCAAAGCTGATACAGATCCATGTGTAGAAGGGGGAAAATCCCTGCTAATTTTTGAAAAATTAACAAATATTAAATAAAATTAAATTTTTTTAAATTCAATAATAATAACAGTTATCAGTACATACATTTAAAGCTGTTTATGTTGTGAAAATCACTATAAAAATATATTATATTTGAGCAATTATATACTTCATTTTCATTTTTACTTAAAGTAATATTTTTTTAATTTCTTTGTTTTTTACAATTTTACATTAATTGTTTTAAATTTGCTCATGTTTTTGCAGTAAAAACATATTTGGAGCTATTTATATTGTAAAAAATCACTATAAAAACACTTTTAACATTAAAAAATTTTTTACAGACAGCATAACAACAAACAGAAGTCATAAGTAGCGAAACAGAACCATCCTCGAATAAGCCTAAACCACATTTTAGTTAATTGATGTATTCAAATTTTACACTAGGAGCACAAAATCAATGCCTTAAAATAAACGCCTTCACACATTTCTGGAACAGAGACTATTTTGGCACCTTTGATTGTTCAGAACATGGGAAGGAAATGCATAGACTGAACTTCTTGGAAGTTTAACTCGAACACACCTACTCTAGTACATGTTTATGGGCTTTAGGAGAGATTGCGAGCGAGATACAAGGTCAAGGCCTAAGGATGCCATCTGAATAGGCGCAGACTCATTTTCTGCTTCCCTTCTCGCCCCATTCTCCACTCCTCCGATCTCCTTGAACCTGTCCGTCATGCTGTCAGCTATCATCAAGAGACGAGGGAGGTACATCTGTCAGTCTTGCCTGGGTGACAAGGCCATATTTCCTGTGTCCATGAGCGCTAAATTTCCCTCTCTCTAACCTTGTCTTGTTCTTGGCTCACTTTCATTTAGCTCACACTTCCTTTACACCCCCCTTTATCTCTCTCCATCACTTCTAACCTGCAGTTTTCTGTGAAACGTCCATATTTCATAAATATTGCAGGGTTAAAGTGGTAGCAAACTTTTTTATTTTTTATTAAAACAAGGAACAGCAAAATAACATGAAAATGTTTTAATGCGTTTTGTGACTTACGTACACGCCAAGACTCAAACAGGCTAGTTTCATAAAGGGGCTGTACAAAATACGCATTATATATTACTCAATTAGGTGACAGTTGAGAAAAACAGCATTTCCAGTCTGTGTTTTCCAGGAGCTCTCTGTCTCCACTTGTCTGATGTCACTTCACAGTGTCTTGTGATAGATTCCAGGCCAAAAGGCACTCAAGAGGGTGGATGGAGTGTATAAGAGAGAGAGCTTGTCAGCGGGTATGCTAGCGGCTACCTGCCTGCCTGCCAGATCCGCCACGCCAAACACTTCCCCTACATCCTGGCCTCCTCCTGAGCACTTCCTGCAAACACCCCGAAATCAGCTGCAGCGAAGAGAGATGCTTCTGTCGGTGCATTCATATACACATTCACACCCGCTGATTGCCAAAAAAACAGCGATTAATTAATTCTCTAATGTCACGGTGTCACATAAACAGGAAAACATGGTTTCCTGGCACATGGAAGTGTAACGTAATCATTATTCAGTCTAATGAGGGTTTTATCTCACGTTGATAAGATGGGTCTCTGGGGACCACAAAAATAAGTACACACACACACACACACATACAGATATATATATATATATATATATATATATATATGTCATGCAGGAGCTGACAGGTACAAACCAGCAAATATATCAGGGTCATTATCTCACTGTATCAACTCGACATACTGGAGAAAGATGCCTTGTGTAATGCACAACAGGTTGTCTGGTCTTTTAGAGGGGGTTGGGGAGGTCAGGTAAGGGATTGTATTCACTTCCATTTATACACATAAAAAAGCAGCTGTGTGCACTTATGGATCCTTTAAGTTTGTTGCAGCCTAAATAGACTTTTGACCAAAAGAGGATGTAAATGTTACAGATTTACCTGAGAATTAAAAATGAAGAAAACTAATAGAACAAATAACAACAGTAAATAAATAAATAAAAATGAATGAAATTAAATTAAACTAGGCCACATGGGTTTGAAACAGAAGTAAATGGCATATAAGAAATTTATCTATCTATCTATCTATCTATCTATCTATCTATCTATCTATCTATCTGTATGTGTGTGTAAATTTATTTATTTATTTATATATGTTTTTTTTTTAATGTTCTGGAATATTTTGGATTAACAAAATGCAATATTTCAATATAAAAAAAATAAAAAGGTAAACAAATAAAGCAATATGTTTGTGTGCCCATCCTATGTTTTACAATATACAGCATATGTCCGGTATTGTTCATGTGTGTACGAATATTGCCAGTTGGTGGTGTGTTCCTCTCTGTGAAGGCTAGGGTTGCCAGATCAGGATTACAGATGGATAAAAGGGGCTCTTATTTAATCCGCCCCAGAGAGGGGCACAGCTGGTGCAACAGGATAGAGAAGGAGAAAGAAAGAAAGGACAGAGAAAAGAGAAGAAAAGACGTTCACGTTGATATTGCTGTGAGATTTGCTTCATTTAAAAACTTCAGTTCACAAGGAGACTTGGTGATTTAGACTAGGGATGTGAAAATATTAGTCAGGGTTGCCTGAATGACTAGTTGACTGGAAGCGCTGTATTGTTAGGCTGGTTTCAGGTTTGCCTGACTCAACTAGATATGCCTCTTTGGGAACGCTTATAAAAGACTCAGTCTGGCAGGTGAAAACAGTAGTAAGGATGTTAATTAAAACAAAACCAACTAACACTGAAAATAATGTAGTTAACGATGAGTGTCCTGACACTAAGCTTATTTTCTGGTTCCTAAGGTAATGAAATCTGTTTTTAAATTGCTGTATCCCATTACAGGAAACCATGTATACATATACAAAAAGTATACATATTTCTTTTTGACCAAATCTCTTATACGTTTTATTTTCCCATTGTCAATTTTTGTCTTAACTTGTTTGGTTTGGAAGAGAAACATGTTTTACAAGCAATTCGAGGAAGCGTCTGTAAACCCATCAGGGTGCTGTGCTACCTGAAGCTCACCGGATAAATATGCTAGCTAGATTAGATAAGAGCAGGAAAGACAGAAAACACAGCCCTGGCAACGTCTAAAGAAGAGTGGCAGCCCTCCAAGCTTCACCTTACGCCAAAACACAGCTGTCATCTGCTGCTGATCACCTCAAAGGCATCTGACAGGTACAAACCAGCAAATAAATCAGCAGGAATCAGGCTCATTATCTCACTGTATCAACTCGACATACTGGAGAAAGATGCCCTGTGTAATGCACAACAGGTTGTCTGGTCTTTTAGAGGGGGTTGGGGAGGTCAGGTAAGGGATTGTATTCACTTCCATTTATACACATAAAAAAGCAGCTGTGTGCGCTTATGGATCCTTTAAGTTTGTTGCAGCCTAAATAGACTTTTGACCAAAAGAGGATGTAAACGTTACAGATTTACCTGAGAATTAAAAATGAAGAAAACTAATGTTGGTGCTTTTAAATATTAGAGCAATAACAACAGTAAATAAATAAATAAATTATTTATTTGATGAAATAATTAATTAAATTAAATTAAACTAGGCCACATGTGTTTGAAACAGAAGTAAATGCAATATAAGAAAATTATTAATTAAATTTGAGAATTCATAGAAACGTGCAAACTGTATCATTTACTGAAATAAATAAATGCTAAATATTGCACATGATTACAGCAACACCAAACATCACACTTGATTTAACATGTTTTTTTTTCATTATTTTTTAGGAAAGCAACGGTATCACAATTTCACGGTACGGTAATACCTCGGTATGAATGGCACAGTACGGTATTTAATGAATAATTTACATAAAAAACAAAACTAATTAAGAGCCAGAAGTGTTTATTAAACAGTTAACATGAACACTGAACATATCAATCACACACACATTAGCCATCTATCTGTAAACTTTATTTTTCAATTTTAATAACAAAAAATTGTTCAGCCTTCCACACATCCAATTTAAAACCCGTTTTAGATGACATCATATGTCAAGTTGCATATTAATTATGTCAGTGCCTCATGTTATCTTGCTTCTCTGTGGACACATAATGTTATTCAATGCACCCTAATTCTCAATATAACGTTTTTCTCTGATAGTTTTAATGGTTTCTGTTGTCAGAAAAACAGAATGAATATGAAATTAGGCCATTATAAGGCCTACTGAACTAGCTCTACCTTACAAGATGTTAATCTAGATTAAAATCCTTATTTATAATCGTTTACAATTATATAATTATATTTATAATTCGTAATAATGAAACACATAAGTAAACATAAGATATAGACAATGGTTATGTTGTGATTTTGGCTATATTTGCATGTAAAATAGAGTTAGAAGCAACATAATATCTATTTTAACGGAAAGCCCTGCTCCTCTCAGCTGCGCACTGAACAGAACAGACGCAGAGAGAGGTGTGTGCGCGCGGTGAAAACAAGGGCTCGCGCTCGTGTGGCAGTACCGGAGACTCACTGAGGATTGTCCAAGAAGTCTCTAGATTTGCCGCTAGTCGCTTTTAGGGGAAAAATGACGCCAAGGGGTCTGAAAAGTCGCTAAGTTGGCAACACTGATCTGTAGCGACAACAACAGACTGCAAAGAATGATGGCTGATGGGAATTGTAGTTCCCGCTACCTCCTCAAAAGGAATACAACATCTATGTTTTTGTTGTTGTTTTTTTCTTATTCATCCCAGTGGTCAGTCTGTGATGTGTCATGTTTATACCTGCTATTCTAAATTCCTTTATAGGTGTGTATCTTTAAAATATAATTTAATTCTTAAATATTTCATTCTTAAAATATAATTTTTCAAATAAATCTTATTTCAATATTTTAAAAATAAATATTTATACATTTTTAAATATTTAATATATATTGTTTAAGAATTTATTTGTATGAAATGTGAATTCCTGTGAGACTTCACATTAAAAACTTTATTAATAAGCATCCTATAGCTCCTGTATCGTATAATTAGCATATACCCCATGGTGGTGCTCCAGACACCCTTTGAAGAAACGAAGGGACAGAGTAAAGGTGAAAGGAAAGAAAGCGATCTCCTGTTCTCTGTCACATGATACCCAAAGACCACACACAAACACGCACACACACAAACACACGCCTGCTCACTAATGTTGGGTCTGCTGGTGTGATGACTGCATGACTAATGTTTGCACTTGAAAGGAGTTGAATGGGTGTGATTGGTTGGGAGACCCTCTCTTGTATTCTTCTGATCTCCGCTTCACAGGTTTGCTGTGACAGGCGCTTTAACCACAGTTTCATATTCATTCCACTTATTGCTCTGGGCCTGTTACATCACTGCTGAAGAACAAAGTGAGCATGCATTCCTGTAGCAAGATAAACAGAGTCCATAAATGACTGCCTCGGCTAGCTGTAATTTGTCTGGAAAACATGCGGGTGGGAAAAGACCCTTACAGGTGGATGCCTCAGGAGATACAAGTGCAAAAATGTATTTTGATGGAGGAAAAGAATATATTTTGAAAAACACTTCCATCTCCCTTTCATTAAGTAGAAAAAAAATGTCATCGTCATGAGGGTTAGTAAATAATAAATATTCAGTTTAAAGTATACTATGGGCAAAACAATCCTCTCCTTTACTCACTGTCTGAATCAAACCAGGCCTGGTATGTCCTGTTGGTGCCAAGAGCTAGTAGGCATCTGCAACAGCAGCGTCTGCATTATGAATGGAAATCACAAGCAGAGCAGCACAGGGCTGGGGTCTGAAACAGCTGTTCATCTCTATAATTTATCTTCTAATACCAGAGATGCGGATGGAGATCATGAGAGGGAAAACACCAGGTCTGATCATTCTCCACAGGTCAGCTAATAAAGAGGTTTCACAGACACAAAAACAGGTAATTTTCTGTTTGTTTTTTCCCCCCACAAATTATGTATTTTTAAAATCAGTAAATCTGCTGGAGATGGAATAGTTTCAGCTACACATAGAGCAATGGAAAAATGGAGAGGGTTTCATATGAATCAATTACATTTTGATTATAGTCCATTTCTATATTGATTTACGTTCTGGCCCAGTTTACACCAGAATTAAACAACCTATTTTAAAGCATACTATTCAGTTTTTGTGTTAACGCAAAAGAGTAAAAAAATACATACAATTTTAAATACAAAAACGTAGTAAATCTACTACTTCAATAAACTAGTCAACAAAGTCGGATGAGCAGTAATCTTCATGACTATGACTTTCTTCTGCAGAACACCAACGGGGTCCAAACAACACTAGCCCTCATCAAAGATCTGTGACTCGACTATGTGCATTGTGAACTTGGTAATAGTGGCACCTAGTGGCAAAGAATGAATCTGCATTTTCATTCATATCAACATGAAAAGACCACAAGTGGGCGGCAATATGCTAATGTTTTATGTTGAAATATGTTTGTTATAAAACGATTAATTTCAATGATTCACTTGACTGTTTCTTTTGAGAGACAAGGTCATTGTACATGGCGCAATTTAAGATTTGAAACTTTCCAGGAATTGTTCCCTTACTTAGAGCTGTGTTACAGACTGCATGAACGAACATTTTCAAAAACCATAATAGGGGCACTTTAAAATCCACTATTTTGTTAGGTCCTTCGGTCCTTGTTTGATGTTAAAACAATGCCCGATAGATGCATAAACCCAACAGGCGCAGCGCTGATCCAGTCCTAGCTTTTCCATTCTATACTTCAGGGAGCTCTTCGCAGCCAATCTCCAGCCCTTTTCCAGGAAAATCCTGGTCACTGCACTTCTCCCTTGACAACAACTACAAAAGGCCCAAATAAGCCCCTCACAAGACGTCCGCCCGAACAGACACTTTCAACTAATACACTGAAATATGTTGAAGTTTTAGTGCCTTTGAGAAAAAAAAAAAACTGAAGCGACACACAATCTATTATTCATAAAGATGTTTGGCACTGGCTGTCGTGCTTTTTTGAAGCCCACAGATTGTGGGCGCTCTGACGGCAGGATGAAACGGATATCATTTGCATCTCTCTGAAAATGCTCAGGTCTATTCGTAGGTAAGGACGAGGGAGAGGGGGGGGCACAGCAACTTCCTGAGGAACTTTCAAGCCGGCACTTGAATTAATGCAGGAACTAAAAATAATAACCGGCAAACGGAAAAAAAGGAGATTATATTCTGGATTGTTTGACTTTTGCTAGTGAAAAACAGCAGAGGAGAGATGAGGAAACACTCGTTCTGGCCCCCGCCGCTGTGTTTAGAGACGGGACTCGCCCACTAACAAGCAACATACAGTATTTACTGTATATCGCGCCTCTTTGACAGTCATCATTAGTGTTATTCTTATCATTACCGCTTAAACTGCAGCTTTTGTTTATTGTTGTGGATGCAAAATAGACCACGTTTGGCGTGTGGAAATTTTCAGCGTGTGAACGTAAAGACACAAGGCCTGGCGCAGGCATTAATCAGCCATTTTTTCAGTACGTGTTTGTATAAACAGGTTAATCTGCTGTGCGCTGTATAAGCAATGGAAGTAAATAGAGCCGGCTGATGTGTTTACTCTGACTCTGGGAGTGCTGGCGGTCTGGATGCGGACCGGAGCCAAGATGAACACAAAGCAACCCTGGTGAAGGAGGCCCCTGTTCCTGCATGAAGGGGGCCTGGGGCTCCGTCACACCCCACCCTGGAGATACGCTCACCTGTCAGCATACCGTAACGAAGGACAGTGTGAAGCCACCGCAAGGCTGCCTCTTCAAAAAGGCATGCTGGGTAAGACACAGTGGGCAGCCGCTTTTAGACCTTTAAACTTTTTCCACCCAGAAGGAGACAATCTCAAACAGGAGATCTAAAATGGGCCACAAAGTAATAATTGTGCAGGACACAATGAAAAGAATATTTTGTAGAGGGTGTTTTTCTTGGGTACAACTACGGGTACATTTTTACTTTCATTTTACATAAATATTGTTTACAATTGTGATATAGAAATAGAAGTTATCATAAAATTATGCCTTAAAATATCCTCTTTTTCTTTTTTTCAAAAACTATGATCCCTTTCCCACAACACTGTCCAAATAAATAACTAAATAATTAATACAGTTACAACAAGTTAAAACATCACTCAGTTCAAGATAAAATATAATTGTATTATTTCCAGTAAATGATACATTTTACTGCGGAAATGACACACAATATATCAAGTTGTTATTTTAGTAAAAGTACAAAAAATTCACTAATTTCATTTAAAATATATAATGATTCAGGTAAAATATCTACATTACTATATATTATTTTAGTTTATAACTTTCTATACTGCTCTTGTAATAAGCTGTAACATAATATTACAAATTATGCAGACAAATGTGAAATATTATTATTTTTTAAAAACTATAATGTTATATATGTAATATAATATAGCTAATATATATTGCTAGATATATAAAGACAACAGAGCCTGAAAATTTTATTCCTTGTAAAAAATATTACAATTCAATTTTATTTTTTATATTTTTGGTCAATACATCAAGTTATACTTTCTTAAAGAAACAAAGAACTATGGTTAAAAATAAATGTAAATACTTTCGTCCTGACTGCTCAATGTCTGTTGGGACATTGTTATTGGATAAATTACTGATAAAAAGTTAAAAGTTTACTTTCCAAACGTCTGCAGAACTAAACGTGGTTATAGTTGAACAAACACCCACAGACAGAGAGCCTTTAAGTTTGGTCATAAGCATCGTTACCGGACGAGATGCAAGTTGACAGCGGAACCGCAAGTGTACCGGGACCCAAGAGCAGTTTGAACAGCGATTCCTCTGTTTCTACTCCAAATGATGAATTTGCCAGGGCCTCTAAATCAACAAGCGTTGAGACACACAAAACAACAGCACATAAAGTGAAAAGAAAAAACAAAATAATGAATGTTGGATGAGTATTCACGGGAAAAAGCCCTGGACTGCCCACCGAGGATATCACTGAGTGTGGTAAATTGCCACCCACAGTTTGATGGATCTAACGTCTTATTTTCACAGATCTGCTTCTAGAACTGCCATCATTAAGAGCTCAACTCGGCTGTCAGGCTTTCCGTTTTTTGTGCTGTACTGTACAAGCGAGAGATGTTGTTTACCTAGAGGAGAGGAGGGAAAGTGGAGGAGACGCACTTGGCTGAGTATGAGGGCAGATAAGAGGAGATTACAGTTGCTATCTCTCCTCTTGCCCCGCTGCAAACATCACGCCGCTCTGATACGGCCTAATTGTTCTCTTTAACTATGAGGTGATGCGAGTCTCCCCCTGAGCCAACCCACAATCCAGAACATGCAACCTTGTGCGCACACACTTTGTCTAAACAACTAAACACGCCGCTTACGGCCTCGCCTTCATAAACACAAAGCTAATTCTCACAGAATGTTATTTTTACTTTTCACTAAAGCCGCTTTGATTTAATGGTCCACTGTGGAAGGAAGCCAACTGTGCAGTGGGAAGCTCACGCAAAAAAAAAAAAAACATCAGAAACTTTGATGTACTGTAGCTCTGTTCCTGCTTTCTTTAGAAGTAATCATTTTGGGAGGGTGAGGAATGAGACAATAATTCATTTGAAAAACAATGCAGCCGCAATGTTAAAAAAAGCACCTCAAGACACAGAGAAGCTCTGGATGACTTGTTACAGTTAATGTTTTCACAGATACCATCTAAGAGCTGACCACATCATAAAATCGCATATTTCTATTATAACTTCAAGCAAAAGTAATAAATCTTTTAATGCACTGAATCGGTCAAATACAAAGATTTGGCTATTTTAAGAGCATAATGAATGCTTTTTTTAAATTTATTTTATTTTTTTTTTAATTTAAATAAATTTCAATAATTTTTTAAAAAAATGTTTTCTCTGTAATAATAACAACAACATTGAATTTAAATAGGTCTACTATTTAACATATATAAATATAACAAATGTATATAGATAGCTATCCTTATAGTTTAATAAATAATGGGCCTTTTAATTATTATTTTTTTTAAATAATATATTATAAATTAAAACATTTAATTTCAAAAGGTCCATTATTTATTTAACTATAAGGACAGCTTTTATTTTTTTGGAATATAATATGGAAAATAAATATAAAAAATTAATTGCATCAATAGCCCTCTTCTCAATTAGGCACATGATTAGATGCCATCACTCGTGTGTAGCCCATGAACAAAACAAGTTAAACAAAAGTAGCATTAGGGGTAGCAAGCAGCACTAATAACTACATTCACACATGCAGAACCTTGATATGATTCAAACTGTGTTAGACTTTCTCAGAAAAGCTCTATCATTACAACTCCAGCTGTCCCCCGAGATCTGCTTCCTTTTGTACCTTTGTGCCGCAGCAATGACACATTTCAAGTCCTTGCATAATGCTGAAAGTAATCAGATGAGTTTAGCAGGAGGGTGCGGGCTTATTTAAGACCCAGCGGAGTGGTGTCTGTGTTGGCCGGCGCAGCGAGAGCGGAATCTCCTCAGGAGAGGGCTCTGACATGATTGGAGTGGGAGCGGGACATGACAGGGAGGGTAATTACGTGCTGCCGCCCGTGGCATCCCTCCCCGGAGAGCCGGAGCGAGACTCCCATCACTCCTCAGAGGGGCTCTGCGATCCCTCTCCTCTCTGACAGGAGAAGCAAAATCTACACAAAACACTCATGTCGCACAAAAAAGACAGGCAGCTGGGGTCCCAGCGTGAATCGCTACCAAGGAGCATTCATTTGAAATCCACAAATGAATTAGCGATAATGCGCGAACGAGAGCGGGACCCGTGGCGCTGGCTTTAATGCTAACAGAATGACCCGCTGAGGTAAAGGAAGGGATTTTATTAAAATGAAGGGCATTAGAGATTTATTAGAGATCTGCGCTGCTTTAGCTTTGCTGGTTGATCTGACTCCTTGTGACCACAGACAAACAGGAAGTGTAGGTTTATCTCAGTTCTTCCACTTGCTCATGGGATTACGCAAATTGGGGAGATTGAATCAAAGCACACGTGCGTCGGATGATATTATCTGTCAAAACCACACAATAAGAGGAACTATACATATGATCGCAAACTTTACACTTGAGGCTACTCTGAAAAGTTCAGCGGTTTTCAGACTTTAACATCAAGGACAACCAAATACAATAATTAGCTTCCCACTTTCTGAATATATAAAGGCAGCTACAAAATTAACAACTCGTTTTTTACTGTGAGAATACTATCATAATATTATAAAGACAACATATTGTTTACTAAATTATATAAACGTATTTACATGTCATTATGCACTAAAGTAAATTAAGAAAATATTTACTTCGAATTAAGGTCAGTGTTATTTTGCAGTTACTAATATATCATTATATTTTTGTTTATTTTCTATATACATTTGCTTAATTTTTTCATTAAGATTTTCTATTTCACTATATTAAGCATTTTTTTTATTATTTTTTAATTTTAGTTGATTTAGTTTTAGTTATTTTAGTATTTCAATTTAAACAATGAAAATATTAAATGTTAACTAGCTGATACAAGTTATATATATATTTTTCAGTTTTTAAGGTATTTATATTTATACTTAAGGTGTTTATGTTAAATGAAATATTTTTATTTGAAAAGAAATAAGGTAAATATTTAATAGTTATTTTAGTATTTCAATTTAAACAATGACAATTTTAAATGTTAACTAGCTGATACAAGTTATATATATATATATTTTTTTCTCAGTTTTTAAGGTATTTATGTTAAATGAAATATTTTTATTTGAAAACAAATAAGGTAAACATTTAATAGTGTGAAATTACCTTTTCCTAATCACTTTGCATTAAAACAAAAAAATATTTATTCATTTGTTTGTTCCTTCTTTGTTTATTGAATATATTTCAATAATGTAAACATCTCTGTGTGAAATACTACAAATGACAAAAACTCAACAAAAATGTAACAAAGTTGCTTAAGACCATTATTTTTTTGTAAATGGTGTAACAAACAAGTATTAATGAATAACTTAAAAAAAAAAAATAACATTTTGCAGATAAAATCTCATTTTGGCTTTTGTACAAAAGACAATATAAATTGACATTTAAAATAAATACATTTTTTAAACAAAATGTTGTCTTTTATAATAAATCACACTTACTATTTCCATTTCATACATACCTTTATATTTATAGAAGGGGGTCCGTCTAAAGGGATCATCACATTTGGGGGTCCTTGGTATTAACAAGTCTGAAAAGTTGAGTAAAAGTGGAGCAAAAATGAGTAATCGTGGAAGCCCTACTTCATACATAACACCCATCATGCACTTCTCTGGTTTCTGTGAACATAATCAGTGACAGTCTTCTTAAGTATGACATTACCATACTAAAGGTACAAGAACTCTATAAAAACTAACTGAGATGGCTTGCGGCCAGGGCTGGGCGGCTTGGTTTTCCAGCGTTTCCTTAGCTGGGAGCTTTGGGTCGTCTTTATGGGGCTTGAGGGGAGTCTGGCGGTCTGGCGCTTTAATTTTTACACATCCCAGAAGCCTTCGCTGCAACAACACCAGCTCTTTTCAGCACACGTGTGGATACATAAACTCGCGGCAATTAAAAAAGGGAAACAAAACCAGACGACGGCGGAAGGAACAATAAAGCGTAATATGCAGCTTACTGCTTCAAAAGTCTGGATTTAAGGGGGGTTTTGACCAATCAGATGGCTCTGATTCAATTTGATGGTTATTACATGAAGTGAGGCTGCTGAGCTGATGGCAGTATGCTGTGGAATTTGTCACTTCCTCTCTCTCTCTCTGTGCATGTGTGTGGACGGTTGTGGGCGAGCGGCTATTTCAAGACAGAAACCGTATTCACTTTCTGTTCTGCAGTGTATCGAGAAAACAGGACTCGCTAACTCATGCCCAATTTCAGTGGCACTAATGTGCGAGTAAAAATATTCGCAGTGTTTATTTGTCCGCATGTCCTTGACAAACGTCCGTCCACATATAAGACTGCTTTGGGAAGAAAATATCTATTTCTTTTAGATATGTTTACGCATGATTCGTTTTTGGTTTTCGCTCTGGAAAAAACACAAAGGGATTGGTTCCCATTTCAGACGCACTTTCTGGAAAGGCCTGAATTTATTGAGCGCATAACAAGCCTTTGAAATCTTTTTCTCTTTCCATTTTATGATTATTTATTCTTTTGTCCTCAGTTCTGCTCGAGTCCCGGTAATGAAACCCAAATGGGGAGTGATTGGGTTCTGGCGAGCTGCTAAAAGAACTGCGGAGACCGCGGGGATGGGCCGCTCCAGTTGTCCACCTCCTCCCCCCGGAAAAGAGGAGAACAGTTGTGAAGACCCCTGGGGTAAGAGCAGGGAGGGGGGTCTGCTCTGGGAAACTATGCGTATACGTGAGGCAGGAAGAGGCTTTGCAGGCCGAGGGGAATGTGTGCGCCGCACCGGAGGGGGCAGCGTGTGTGTGCGTGCGAGCTTGTTTGTGTGTGTATATGGAAGTGCGCTATGTGTCTCGTGGGGAAAGTGCGGTTGCGATCCTCTCCCACCATCCTCCCGTCTGACAAACAAACAAACAACAACATGGAACCCAGCGGGCTGCACTTCCAAGACAAACGACCGACATTAGCGAGGAAAGTATGTTCTTTATGAATAATGAGATTCCCACCCAAAAACACATCCACTCCCAAACAAACAAACACGTACACATGCTGCACACCTCATAAAAAACTGATGAAATTTCAGAGATGTGTTGCTGATATCATTTCTATCTTTGTCTTATTTTATACATTTATTTCACACTATACTACTCCTTTATAGCACCAATTACACTTATTTTGGGAATAAAATGACAAATATTAAAAAATATAGCTGCTATAATTTCTTATATATAGAAATACAATTGTGTGTGTGCATTTATTTTCGTGTGTGTGTATGTATATCTATGTACCTATCTATCTGTAATATAATATAATAATAAAATATAATATGTATTTTTTTTTTCTCTGGAATAAATTAAATAAAGGCTACAATTATACAAAAAATAAATGGCTGCAATGATACAAACCATCTCTCTCTCTAAAATAAAATAATAAAATAAAATAAAATAAAATAAAATAAAATAAAATAAAATACACATTTGTATAATTATATATAATAATGTCATTAAATGCATATATATGTGGAATATTAAAAGAAAAAAAACTAATCATTAAACAAATGACTGCTATAAATGGCAAATATACCAAAATACAATGTTATACATTTATGACCAAGTTACTAGCTTTTTTTCCCCCTCAAAAAAACATCACTGCCATCACGCATCAAAATAAAAAAAAAAAACAGACCCACTATAGAATTATTTTTAACCAATCCCAGAAATTAGCACCATCACTGCCATTTTTGTGCATCTCTTTCTTCTCAAAATAAACGAGAGAAGAAAAAAAAAGCAGAGACCGCTAAGAGTTTTGACTTCACTATCAGGGATTTGCTCTGTCTCTCTTTAGTTCTCATCAGAGGGAGTCCCCTGGGGCCGGGGATAAACTGGGTTCAGAAAGAGTCTTTTATTCCAAGCGATGTGAGGAGAATACTGACTCTAGTTCCTATGTGTTTTTCATTGTAAAACACTTCATGTCCAATTAGCTTTGTCTCTTGACACCTATCACAGCCGTGCCGTGGACGCAAACAAACCGCTGTTATCGTAACTCCAGGCGCACTGCCTCGAAAAGGCACCACTTCAAACGATTCGCCCCTCTTACGGCTAATCAACCTCAGGGCGACTTTAAAGAGGGCTCTGTTGAATCAACCGGCCCTCCTGTACAAAAAAATTGGAAGAGCCTTTGACTGCGCAGACTGTGAGAGCAATAAACGGCAGCTTTTGTCACACAGAGACCTATGAAACCAAATGCACTTTTGATCAAGTGGAGGCAGGAAAACGGATAGCCCGGTCCGCGCCATGTCAAAAGAAGTACATGTGCCTAAAAGCTCAACCTGTCCAAGTGAATTACACTTGTCATCTGCCCGAGAGGGACGTCAGATGTCCTCTTTATTCCTAAAAGACAGGAGATACGAGAGAGAGAGTCAGCTGCATATATAAGCACATTTCAGCTCACTGTTGGCGTGTTTGTTGGCCCACGGCAGGGCTAAAACAACTGTTTTTATTTCAACAAGAAGATTTTGTCACTTCTCTCAGGCACACACTTTAAAACATGTCCTTCAGTTTTTTACACTGTAAATGCTTTCGAATTCCATGAGTCACATTTTCATTTCTCTCTACAGAACAATGACTTCTCAGTGTTATTGACGGCTGTTTTTCCAAACAGGAACATTAGCGTGCCATGATGTAACATGGCGCTGTTCGCTTTTCTGAACCGTTTTTATGATTGAATTCATATTTCATGCTTCCTCGGGGCCCATCGTGCCCAATTTATAACTGGCTAACTCATGTAAACCCACAGTACGAGGTGTTGTGATTGGCACCTGGGGAAATGCTTGAGCAGGCAAGTGTTTTTCATTGGCTTGCTGGAGTATGCCCATAAATTCTGAGTCTTGATTGGCTACAGTTGGGCTGTGGGATGAGAGACTTTTATGCCAGGCATGGAGTGGCCTGAAAACACACACTTTCACAAATTTTCAACATCGGACCACCTGAAGCTTCTCAAACACCTCGACCTCAGCAAAACCGTGGGGCCGTCGGCCGGCACTCGACAAACATCGGCTTTGCTGACTTCGTTCCTCCCTTCTCCCTCCATTTTTTTGGAGGGAGGCCAAAGAACACAAAAAGAAGCTGAAAAGGACATTAAAGTGAAGCTTTCACAAGGGTTTTTCCAGAAGTTGTGAGAGCTTTTACCGCTCTGACTTACAGTAAGACGGCAGATTAAAAGAACGATTCCGACATATGACTCAGAAGAAAAGGACGAACTTCACATTACATGCCTTCTCTTGTAGCTGAAACGAGCGACTTGACATTGTAATATAGAAAATTACACGCTTCTGTGATGTGAAAGGCAGAACATCGACTCCCATATTCAAGAGCCAAAAATACCATTAAAAGAAAAGATGGAAAATCCACTGGCACTGTGCTAAATCTTTCACTTGAAGTGCTCACATGGTTACAGATAAACACTTTAAAAGGCAAAAACAAACTACTAAAACACTTTAAAAATGTAAATGAATGTAATATAAATATAAAAAGAGAGCATCCCTGTAGACCCTTGTTAATATTTTTTCCAAGTTAATAAATATCTAAAAAAATAAAATAAAATACAATTTCTTTTTTGACACGACATGATTAATTCAGCTTGTATTATTTAATCATGATATTAAAAAAATGCATTTAAAAAAAAAAAATTAATAATAATATATATATATATATATATATATATATATATAACAAA
>JAUCNO010000425.1:10220005-10231566 GCA_032353835.1 Enteromius viviparus
ATAAATCTGCAAAAATGTTAACAATTCTGTGTTTTTCTGTCAATATGGGGTGCTGTGTGTACATTAATGAGGAAAAACTTAACTTAACTGATTTTAGCAAATGGCTGCAATATAACAAAGAGTGAAAAATGTAAGGGTGTCTGAATACTTTCCGTACCCACTGTGTGTATACATATATATTATACACACACACACATATATATATATATATATATATATATATATATATATAAAAATACATTTTTTATTTAATTTTTTTATACATATTTTATTTATTTATTGATATTTTTTTTTTTTTACCATTTTTGAACCCATTTCTAGTTCTGGCTGTAGCACTTTTAGCGTAGATAAGTGAATCTGATTAGAAGACCATCAGCGTCCCGCTCAAAAATGTCCAAAGAGTTTTGATAACTTTCCTATTTAAAGCTTGACTCTTCTGTAGTTACACTATGTACTAATACAGACAGAAAATTAAAAGTTGTGATTTTCTAGGCTGATATAACTAGGAACTGGACTCTCATACTCTATGCTAAGCTAAGCTAAAAGTGCTTCCACTGAATGGATTCGAAAACTGGAAATCTCAACTGGGGAGTTGGAAAATTAGCTTATTTTCAGAAAAAGAGGAGTATTCCATTAATAAGCAAGCTGATCAATGCACTACAAAGTGATCAAGATATGGCTAATAATAATAATAATAATAATATTCAAAATACAAGTATTTCATATTTCAAAGTATTCCAATATAGTGGGGTGAAGGGACAGCATTTGAGAAAGAAAGAAAGAAAGAAAGAAAAAAAAAAAAAAAAAAAAAGTGAGAGGAGGGGCCAGGAAGGAAGGAGGAGGCAGTGTTAACGAGGTTAAGGGCTAGATGTTAAAGATGGCTTCTGTAAGTCAGGGACAGGCCTGCTGCAGGGCACATGCTGGAAACAAGGCCTTCACTTTCTGCCTAACATTTTGAAAAGTTCCTTGGGCAAACAGCATAATCAAATTTGTGTGATTGGACTCAGTGAATAGAGAGCTTTCTTTGATGAGAGCTAAGGCAAGGAAGCGTTTAAAATCATACCGCCCGCCTAACATCTGTACCGTTATTAAACACATGATGCGAGTCTGATCTGGAGAAATGAGAGCGAAAGACATTCTTATAAAAACGGTTTTATTTAGATATTTACATTACGTCGAAATTGACCTTAATTTGATTCCAAATGAACAACGATTAAAAACTGATAGTATTTAGCGGGGTGGGCTGAGGTTATAGAAGATGACCTGTGCTCCACAAGTACATCCTGTTACACTTTTAAATGGGCTAAGCTTGCTACAAGCTGCATCATTAGACAGAACATTAACCCTATCACTATCCATCCGGTTGTTCTGCTTGGTTAAACAAACCACCTAGAAAACATGTCTGGAAACTTGCAACTTATACAACTACTGTTCAAACGTTTGGTGTCAGTAATTAATTGAGCAATGAAGCATTAAATTAATCCAAAGTGACAAAGACGTTTAAATTGTTACAAAAGATTTCAAATAAATGCTATGCACCAAAATATGCATGTTAGAATGATTTCTGAAGAAGTATGTGACACTGAAGTAATGGATGCAAAAAATTCTGCTTCCCCCCCCACAGAGAACTCAATTGTATTTTCCCATTTTAAATTATTAAACAAATATTTCACTTTTAAAAGCGTTTTACTTTTAGACAAAAATAAATGCAGTGTTGGTGAGCATATCTATAAAAAATTTTTTTTAATTAATTACCAACCCAAACTTTATAAGAGTAGTGTACTAGTCCAAAATGTTTAGTCATATTTTTATTCATTACAATGAGTCTTCAAAAATATCTCAAACGGATAAAAACTTCAAACAGGAAGTGTCAGTTGGTTTACCACAGTGTAATAAAAAAACTCTAAACTTTGTCTTAAGTCTGCAACATATAAATATAAATAACAAACACATTGTTCTGATTTCCGGAGCTGGGTGCTTACTGAGAATATAGCATATAATAAACACTTAGCAGGGAGTGGATTTCAATCTATTAACTTATACTATGGTGCACCATCTAGATCTTAAAAACACACACATTCAAAAAACTCAGTGCTTAAATCTCAACAGGGCACCTGTGTCCACATCTCTCATATGATGGCAAACACACATTTATGCAAAGATAATCTGAATGTTTGCACTGCGTGTGTGTTGGATGCATTGAGTCGCTGCGCTCACAATAAGAGCGAAACCAACCCGGCAGGTCAAGTGGGGCGGCACGAGGCAAGATTACGATCCAGACGAGGATTGCAAACAGTTTGCTGAGCAAACACTCCAGCCTACGAGCATGTGCTTTGAAATGACAGATGAAGAGAGGACCTCATGTGGAGCTCATAAGTGATGACGTTCATATGAATCACTTTCCTGCAGTGGCTAATCAGAGAGTGGACTTGAATGTGTGTATTTCATACCATCTTAACTGTAAAATGGAATAAAACGTGCTTTGGAGTCAATGAGGGCTTTCAAGGACTATTAGAGTTATATTAAAAAAGCATGCTTTTTAGTTTAGATGCCAAGCAGATGTGCAAGTCTGTGTGAAAAAGCTGACGCGCATCTGCAGTCTTTATTGTTTTTCTCCATCTGCAACTAGCAGGCATCTGAAAACAGGAACATTAGCTGGCAATGTAAATAGAGTTGTGATTGCAAAACTACGCAGGTTGCCACCACTACAGCGGCTGCCTGTTATTGAATTGAATGCATATCGATGATAAATGAAGCGCATGCTGTTTTAATGTACGCGGTAATGACAGCGAATCCATTTTCTTGTAAAATAAAGTGATTATAGCTCCTTGTAACCTGAAGCACAACAAAACAATGACTCAATGGACACAATAAAAACTGGAGACAGAAAACACAAGCAGATGCTATGACTGGGTCAAGATGTAAATAAATAGGTTTTCAAACCTGGGGCTGGAAAGGAATGTATGTGTGTGTGTGTGTGTGTGTGTGTGTAATATATATACACACACACACACACAGTAATTTTTTCTAGCTGCAGTACATTGAGAATATTAAAATACAACTTCCAATAGATAATTGTAGCTGTTACACAGTAAACTCTCTAAAACAAATTGTTCCTTTGCATGCATTGATTTAAAACACTGAATAAACCATAAAAGCGGTCCTGATCAGTGTGGGTGGACATGACCCTAAGCCAGTCTAATTATACAGTATTGGTCACAGCTAGTCGTTCAGACCACTAAATTATTATGTAATTTTGCACTTCCCTAGCACATACATTTTTTTTTGCTTTTTCATTGAGGCTAAATGAAAAGCAAAGGAAGGACCGTAGAGAAGGGAGAATTGAAGGAGGATGGAATTCTGAGTGAGGGAGAGGAAAACTAGGTCAAGTCACATGACTGAGCGTTCAACTGTAGGCAGGATTACATTTCTACAGCATGTGCCCATTTACAAAACAAATGTTGACTGCAGCTTTATCTGCGTTCTGTGAAGGACTGAGCCTGGGAATGAGGGGAAGGAGGTGGCTCCAGATCAGCAAGGTGCGAGAGATGTGTGTGCTGTGTGTACAGTGCGTTCAACAAGCAGTAGCATCCTCTCAGACAGAAGAGCGAGACTGAGTGGACAGGAAGATGCTGTCAAAACTGAACAGCACAATTCCGCTTTAAACTTTTCCAAATATGCATCACCTGCCATTTCTTCTATGGATTAAGCTTTGGGGTTATTTTGGGGTCTGTATATAAATACACACATGCATGGGTATAATTTTCCTGGTTAAAGCTGAAGTGTTATTTTTACAGCGTCACAGTACCAGAGGAAAACACTTTTTGAATTACATCAGCATTTAGAAGTGAGCACTAGTGTTAGTAACAGTTATTAAAAATAGATTTTAAAAATAGCCAGAATGTCTGAGCTATGATGAACTATAGATATTAAAGAGATCAAAGTGATCTTTTTAAATCTGATTTAATGACAGGATCACTGTAGGTGGATTAAATAGGCAATAACTGGCTTAAGCTCTATTCGGACGGGACTAGTTTTCTAAACTACGAGTGATTTTCGATTCTTATCACCTGACGTACCATTTCGGACAGGACTAACATCTCCGTGTTTATTACAGAGGTGAGATGGTCTGTTTTGTGTATCTGGGCGTCACAGAGATCTTGCGCTCTGTATGCGTGCATTGCTAGTCATTCAGATTAATTACAATAAGTATAATCACAAATAACATGGTGAAGCTGAAAGGCTAGTATAGAAAAACCATGTTAATGTGTGGTTACTGTTATGTTTTTTTATTTGTAGTAAACCCATGTTTAATTTTGATAATTAAAACATAAGTAAGTGCAGAAATGAACGTGAGTAATCTTACCTGAGACCATAGGCGTAATCTTATGGGGGGACAGGGGGACACGTCCCCCCCAATATTCAAAGATTAAAAAAATGTGTGCATGCGCCAACACAAAAAGTCCCACAGCTGCCCCCCCCAATGTGTGATTGACAATTTCGCCCTTGCCTGAGACTGATATTACAATAGCCAGTCTTAACAGTTTACGTGATCTGGCTCTTTATTTGTATTTATTTATTTCTATATCAAAATATATCAAACGTGCTGATACATTATTAGAATAAGAATAATAGTTACAAAAGACACATCTAAAATACATAACATATGCAGACACTATTATTAATAAAGTCATTTAAAAATCACTTTAAATTGTTTTTTCCCCTTCTTTTTACAAATGAATAGAAAATTTGTAGAATGACTAACCTAAGATGATCCGCAAAATAAAAGTATAATACATGGTGTTCAGGCTTTAGCCATAAATCGAGATGGTGACAGAATGTTGCAAAAATCCTGAAAAAAACGGTAGCTGTGTCTAGGGAAGGGTAGTTAATGCAGGGTGACATCTTACGAGAAGCAAATGTCATAGGTCTAAGCTGACAACATGCAGAAAAAAAGATGTGCGAGACTGTCAGTCAAACACGCATCTCAGATTCATCCAATCATACATTTGGTTACACCCTAGAAACTCCGCCTTCAGTGCACCAATCACCAAATCAGAGTCACAGATGCAACTGGGGATTTTTTACTAAAACCTCAATGTACGATGTCAAAATCAGAGACTTTAGTTTTTTTGTTTTGCAATATTGGTAAAGCGTAGTAAGCATATAAGCAAGAATGAAACATGAATGAAATACATCATTAAAAAAAAAAAAAAACAAGAGACCCCTATATCAGATACCAAACAAGTGTGAGAGAATGTCATTTAGGTTTAGGAACTAAACTAAAAGGGTGTACTCAAATCTGAATGAATGTAGCAGAAATGTATGGTTTGACTGAAAAACCTACTTCAAAGAAACCTACAAGAACTCAAATGTGAATACAACACACATGGCCCCTTCTTTATCCACTGATAAGGTATGAAAACACAGTCTGAGAACAACCCACTTCGCTCAAAAGGGCTGTAGTGGCGGGTGGGGAAGTGTGTGTTTGGTTCAGTTCAGGGCAGTGATTGTTAATACACGCCGTGCCCATCGTGTTCTAGGAACGCTGATAGAAAATCCTGATTTGTGCTGCGTTGGAGGACGTGGAGGGGTGTGCAGCGAGGACTGGGAATTAAATAATGTAGAAAAGCAACACACACACACACACATTCGCGCAGACTCGATGATGATGTGCATCAGCCTCTCCCTGCTGTTCCTGATGCAGTCAGGCAGAAAGATCTAGGCCATCTGCACAGCAACACAGAGAAAATAGCTCTGCACGCAGACAGAGGGGGACACGATTAACCAACTGGCTGCATTTTTCCTATCTCTGAGTGAGAGACAGACAGAGAGCGCTAAAATTTAAATGGGCTTTTAGAAATAAAAACACACCTCTTTAGACGGCCGTCATAAGCAGGCACTGGAGAGAGTGACAGAGCAAGAAATCGGAACGGCAGAGGAAAAGTTCCCACCTAATGAGGTATGACAGTCCCGAGTCGGAAACATATCGCTTTAAAGCCCCTGATGAGCGATAGTTTTCATAACTAGACCTGCAGAACAGATTCTTAACCTTTTTGCCCACTGTTATCCATTTCGATTATTTTTGTCCCCCATTAATATGTAAAGGCCTTTCTAAAAGTACTTTTTAATTTATTGGATAATGATTTAAAAAAAAAAAAAAGTTTTACTTACAATATCTACATGAAAAATTAAACTGCAAAATATTGAATTTTTTTTCATATATACATAAATATTTTTTAGAGGGGCAAATTAAATTGGTATTCAATCAAAAAAAATTTTTTATAATAATTAAAAACAAGAATAGAGAGTACTGCAATGTTTACAACAAATTATAATATTAAAAAATCATAAATACTGCAAAAATAAATAATTTGCGAAGGTTTATATGGTTTAAATTCATCACAGAAATTAAACAGGAACATCAACAGCATCACAATTAATTTAATAAACCTTTTTCATTACCAGCAGTTATTATCTGAAATACTTCATTGAATGTAGTGATCAACCAATCAGAATCTGTTCAATCATTGTCCCGGGACACCGGTGTACTTCATACAGTAGCTATGCTTGTCTGTCAATTCACTCTGCTGCCTTTACATCCCCCGCACCTCATATAATAAAATCCCAATAGTAATCCCAATATAAGCGCCGGTCACCTTATGATGGTTTATGTTGTAATACCGACCATCTGACTGTGTTAATCCTTTTATTATCCAGACAAGATTGTGATCAAATACAGCAATTCATAAAAATCTTTCTTAACCACTCTTATAAATCCTAAGCGATGACATGTACTACACAAGGACTATAATAGCATGCACTGTCATTCTGTGTCTAGAAAGATGAAATAATCTGATGTCTTTTCAGTCTCAGACGAGATGTCAATACTAAAGTGCAACCCACTGCCTTGTGTGGATCTGAACGAACACTCAATCCACTGAAGTCTTTTAAAACAGAATTTTAATTCCCTGACCCAAGAGAGGCTCAGCTCAGGCAAGGTTACCATCACACTTCAAAGCTGCTTTCAACATAAAAAGCTGACAATTAAGGCTTGGGTTTATGTTCGGGATTTGATTTACACTCAGGTTTACATTCATCTTTCAAAAGAAACTCGGCTAATTGTGGGAGTTAAACGCACTGCCACATGGTTCTGTGAGACGGAGATTATGTCATGTCGCATGTACCTCATGTAGGACAGACTACTATTGTTCCAAGAAGTTTAAGACAGATTTTACATCTTGCAACTCGGTGGGAATACACTGTTATTTCCTAGAATCATAACCTTGTGGTTTGTGCATGTGCTGTGCACATTGTGTTCGAATTCAATTTGTAGAATGTCCCAAAACTGTCCTGTCCCATTTCTCTTGCTACTACTTTAAGTACTGGTGATATTACTTTAAAATATTTTATATAAAAAATTATTTGACGTGTAGCCATCTGACTAACTGTGTGAACGTCTACAAAACAGGAAGACTTTCTGAGTGTGTATGTTAATGGTAGGCTATTACAGAAAAGAAAATGTAATGGATTCCACCCAAAAAACTTCATTATTTTTAGTACAGCATTTTGAAATGTAATTTAATCTAATTACAAGTGCATGAGTCAAAGACGTCGACATGTCTCCATCGAAGGAAATTCTTTAATGTCCATAGAAAGGACATTAAATATGAAGTATCTATTTTTAAGGTTTTAAATACGTTTTTGGAGAATAAAATGTCAATCTGGTTAAAAAAAAATGTTACATTGCCATTCAGTGTAAAACAATATTTTAGTAAAAATTCAAACAACATGCTTATTCTGTACATACGTAAATAAGCAGAATAATAAAAGCATATTAAATTTGATTGTTTTAAATGAGTAAAAAAAAAAATCTTACTGGCAAAAAAATACAAAAAATAAAATCACAACTAATTGATTTTAAAAATTACAGCATAAATTGATTTTTGTACAGTAAATATGCCTGAAACATTGTTACACTGAAGGACAGGTAAATTTAGCAAATCGAGGGGGGGGGGAATTAATTTACACACAAAACTGATTATTAATTTTTGGAAAAAACAACAATTTAAAGCAGTATTACACATTTTTCATAGCACTTTATACTTATTTATTTCTTAACTACGTTTTGTGAGCCCAACAATGTTTAGCGGCAGTTGTTGTGGTTGATACCATTACTATACTGCTGTCTCGCTGGAAGTTTATGGGGAGTTGAGTTTCACTGGTGCTCCCTCTCTGTCTCTCACCTCAGTGTCACTTAATTAGTCCGCCTGCACAAAGAGAAACCAGGAACAGGAGCCCAATTTAGACCACAATAAAGTCTGGAATGACTCGACCCGCACTGTAATAGGAGTCTCACCCCCCTTCATTTACGTGCCAGAGACGTTCCTAGGACTTTGAAGATGCCGAAAACTGAGCAAAGAGGGGGGAAAAGTTAAAAATCAAAGGAGGGACCCTTAAATTCCATGAGATTCCACCAGATGTTTTGAAAAATATTTGCTGAAGCATTCCAGATGTGCCACCTATGAGTTCCCCCGTGCTTTTTGCTGTCTTTCATACTTTTTAAGTGTTGGAAGCTCACAGCAAGCTCTCAACAACACCACTAGATGACAAAAGAAGACTACACCCCCAAAAATATGTGGTGTTGCTTTGTATCTCAGGTGTCTGAGGTGAATTTTCCTGTTAATTTAATGTTTGATACAGCTGCAGTTTCTGTGTGCCAGCGCTACGCACTTCCCACAGGCTACGACCTTGCCGTGACCCATGACCTTGCACCTTTGCCTCACACAAACGCCCCTGTGCTTCGTTGTTCTGCTTTAATCGCAGCTTTTAAAATGAGCCGTCTCATTCAAACAGTGCCAGAACGACACACTCTCACACACCTGCGTGAAAAGAACCAAGCCTCCAGCGGGTGCTCAGGCTCTGATCTGGTTTTTATAATGTGAAGCGGTCTCATGTTACTTGTTCGAGTCTGAAACAGAAGAAACCATCCTAAATGTGACACTTGAACTTGCCGGGTGCCGTTTCTGCAGGCGTTGGAATGTAAGCCTTCTGGTATGCAACAAATTGACGTGAAAGAAACTGCCAGCGCCTGCCCGTCTGCCTATCTGTCCGGCTGTCTTCCTGTCTGTATTGCCTAACTCCAGCAGAAGATTTTGCCACAGGCATTCTCAAGCTCCACCGTAAACAGCCTAGACCGCTGCCTTACAAATGCTGAGTGGAAGTTGAACTTGCATTTCCAATGCAAACAACTAAACAGGGATGACTGCCAAACCACAATTACCTCCCACAACGCAGCGAGTGCTAAAATAATCCTGCATGAAAAAATGTAAAAAAAAGAATGTCACACACACCAGAGATTTTGAATTCTATCTGACATTAGTTTCAAAAAGAGCAACAGTTCCACTGTGATGTCACTATAGAGGATTATTTAACACGAACGTACAATATAGTTTCACCTTGAAATATTTTGTATATGAATGATATATATGAATATTTTAATGAACTGATTTTCTCAGTATATTTACCTTTTTTAAATACTAAACTAAATACTGAAAGAAATTAAAATAATGTTATGTCAGAAAAACAATAAGTTTAAAATAAAATATTCATAAAATAATACTTAGAAAACACCTAAATACACACACACACATATATACATTGTATAATATATTTATACACACACAGTATGTAGTATGCATGGTAATAATGCTTTAAGATTGTAGGTATGTAAGATTAATCTAAAATCTTTAAAAAGCTTTATTACCATGTCTTGACACAATTGGCTAATTAAATACACCAAAATATGCCCACATGCATACATATCTTATCTTACGATATGTCTTAACATGCATGCATATATCTTATCTACATATGTCTAGACAGAAGGAAGTGGCTAATTAGGATCTTTTTGACAAGGTATTACATCAGTGACACAGACAGATATTCTCATGTTTAAAAAACATCAGGCAAAAGTAATTCCTCATCCTGAAAATTAGTTCAACATGTCAAAAACAGACGAAACCTTCTAACCACGTTGAACAGAACGAACTAAAATAATTCCTCCGTTTTATTGCTCAGCTTTGTCCCAGTACTGAAATCACTTGCACACAAACTCCCTGAAGTGATAGGAAGTAACTGGCTCACACACCTCCAAGATTAAAAGGCCTCTCAGCTGGAGTGAGCAGCAGCTCAACAGCCACTTGACAAATAGCAGTGGCGCTTGCAGCAAATGGGTAATAAGAGGCACGCTCTTCTGCTGTATAAGCGAGAGGAAGGCAGCGAGGTCAAAAGGCACCAGAACACCTTTCTCGCAGAAACGGACAGATCTGTAAAAGAGACAACATCTCTGACACATCCCATGACTTATGTAAACCGTTAGAAAAAGCGCCCACACTCTCTGCGCCATCATCTTATACCTCATGGAGACGTACTCAGCCGTAGCAGGAAGGAAAGCCAGATCTCTGACGTGCCTCCAAGTACATCTGAAGCCCAGGTGAGAGGCTGAAGTTGACGTGAACGAACTGTAAATCACTCTGCAGATCCGCCGGTAAAAAAGCAAAACAAAAAAAAAAACAGACAGGTGCCTTGTTTGGGCAAAACGTGGATTGTGAGAGTAAAAGCACACCTGGCTTAGCCCAAAAAACAACTGGTGTGTTCATGCTACAACAGACCTTGCCTTTTACTTGCATACAAATCCTTTCATCTTATCGTTGTCATCATATTTTGGTTGGAGTAACAGATATGGATTATCATAATTGCAATCATGGTTCTTAATCTGCTGGGTTGATTTAAGCTCTCCGGTGTAAGCTGTGGCATTAGGTGAAGAGAGCCCCTCACACACGCTCTAAAACTGAACACTAAAGCCCAGTGATTTTTATCGCCCGTTACAAAGCATGATATAAGCACCGGAATCTCGAGTGAGCTAAAGCAGACTGTATTCATTCATTTGGAAACAATTTCCAGGAGTACAACTACAAAATCAATCACACTCATTAATATGCAAAACTCATTTAAACAAGCCAATAGGATAATGTTGACAATGTTTTGCATGGAAAATTTAAAGAGTCTGGAATCCATCCGACATGTATGATAATGGCAAACTTTGGTTATTTAATACAATACAATACAATATTTATTTATAGAGCACCAAAAAACCCAATTTTTTTAAATAAAATTTAATTAAATAATTTAATAAAATTTAAGTGTGAAAGGATTTATTTATTTATTATTATTACACACTATTTTTAAGCACTGTGGCTACATGTCATGGCCTAATGGATAAGGAATTGGACTTGTAACCCAAAGGTCGTGGTTTTGAGTCCCCGGTTCGGCAGGGATTGTGTGCGGGGTTAGTGAATAACCAGTGCTCTCTCCATCTTCAATACCCGACTGAGGTGAGACCCTTGAGCAAGGCAACGTTCCCCCAACTGCTCCTCAGGCACCACATCAATGGCTGCCCACTGCGTCGGGTGTGTGTTCACGGTGTGTGTGTGCATGGTTGTTCACTTCTCACTGCTGTGTGTGTGCACTTGGATGGGTTAAATGCAGAGCACAAATTC
>JAUCNO010000425.1:10275773-10301015 GCA_032353835.1 Enteromius viviparus
TGTCGACCAATTTGGCATCATAAGATGTATAATGTGAAACATCGCGATGGACGATGGTATCGTCGCCGTAGGCGCGGGGGCGGGGGGGTTAACTAAAACATCAAGCCCCGCCCCACGACTGAATAACAGTGTTCGCGCAGGTGAGAGAGGATTGAGCGCAGGAATGATTGCGCGCGCATGACACATCAAGTGCTCGCGAGGGTTTGAAATGAGCTCGCGGGCTCGTTTCTGCGCATGTACATCTGTTTTGCTCTTGCGGAAATGATTTACTGCGCTCGTTAGCATCAGTGGTGCGCTCGCTTATTAGTGGCATAGATTTGCCGCCATAGATTAAGTATGTTTTTCGCGAGCTGGTTGCTGCTGCTGCCGCGGGGCGGAGGATCGCGATTCCGGTTCGCGATGGTATCGTCTATCGACCCAAACCTAGTTACATATCATGAAGACATTTCTTAAAAGAAAAATCCACATTTTATCATTTATTTATTTATTAAATGGAACATAAAGACGCATATGAACTGTACTGTATGTATGGGGACCAACATTCTTGAAAATATATTATTTTATATTCTGCTAAGGAAGGAAATGCATTCAGGTTTGGAAGAATGGAATTTGAACTATAACTTTAACATATGCAACCTACTGTAAATTGTGACTTTAAAAACGTCTATATTTTCTCCTTTTTGAAAAAAAAATTATGAAAACCCAGACTGATACTGTATATGCTTTTAGAAAGAACCTTAACAAAGAATATAAAAGTAATGAATTCTGAACAAATATCTTACCAGACATTAAGTGCGTAGATTTGATTTTTCCCTTTAATTTAACATTGACCTTTTTTCACATTTCCTTTTTACAAGCGCTTCTGCTCTCAAGGTCATACATACAGTCTTTTTTACATTTCAGTACAGGCTGCTCCGATCTCCTGCTGCGCTCAAAAGCCGAGTCATCTGTAGCGAGAGTTCAAACAAAATGTTCAGAAAGAGGATTAAAAATTGTCCGTTGCGATTCATTTCTTTTGAGCAAATTAATTTGCTGCAGCGTGCAGCCAGCTAATTGACGACGGCCTCTCTCAAATGTAGAGGTTTGTAGGGTCGGCGAACAGCTGGACGGCTCTGATGCTATCCTCCATCTGGAGCCATGAGCTTAGCGAGGCCTCGCCAAAGACACGTTCAGAAGGGAGAAGCGCTATTCATTTGCAATCCTAACCGTCCGCTGTGAAGCGCCTGCAGAATAATGCAATCAATAATCATAAATTTTCTAGTTTGTATGAGTAAGAAAAAATATCAGTTTGGTGGCTATTTGTTTTGTGCTGTCAAAGAAATTTAAATGATTTATGGATTGTGAAACCTATTTTTTTCACAGCAAGATATGTCAGCAAACATACTAATAATCTCCCCACTGAAAATCAATTTGAAATTTGAAATTTATAACGATTATTTAATTTGTATTCTCTCTTTTACCTGGGTTTTGAAGATTGCAAGCAGACGGTGTGAAACATACTTTTATACACTTCTTTTTTTTCCCCTAGTTCTGCTGTTGGTGATTTCTTTAGGGAACATTTAAATTAAATTACTTTATAACATTTTTATGATATGTTATGCATATAAAAATAACTCTTTTGCACTAATACAGACTACAATTCAAATGTTTGGGATTGTTATTTTTGTTGGTGTGTTAAATTAATAAAAACTAATGGTAAAACCTATGCTGTTAGACAATATTTCTATTTGAAATAAATGCAGTTCTTTTTAACTTTTTATTCATAAAAAAATCCTGAAAAAAGTATCACAGGTTCAAGAAATGCAACAAAAATGTTTCAACACTGATAATAAATCAGCATATTAGAATGTTTTCTGAAGGTTAATGTGACTGAAGGCTGATGACAGTTCAGTGCTACGTCAAAGAAATAAATTAGATTTTTAAAATATACTGAAATTGGAATCCAGTATAAAAAAAACTGCAAAAATATTTCACCATATTACTGTTTTGTTTTTTTAACAAATAACAAAGATTGTGAGTTTAAAAATCTCACTGATCCCACACTTTTGAATAAAAACAGAGACAGAGAGAGAGAGTGTTTAATTCATTGTTTTCCAATAAGTCGTCTCATAAACCTATAAGCTTAACTTATTTTAATGAACTAAAATGCTTAAAAAGTGTGCTATTATTCTTCATAACAAATGCTTTTTGGTTAGATATTTTATCTATTAAAATTCTAACTTTTTTTTTATCAGAATTAAGTGTTCAAATATGTTTTGGGGCCGCTGTACATCATTAAATATCTTCTTTGTTGTTGTGACTTATTTTTGAGTGTTTTTATCTAATTGGCACAGACTAGCTGCATTTCACTGACCCACTTTCTCCTGCGCAGGTTGTGTATCGCCAAAACTGGCACAGAGGAAGCAGCGTAGTCGAGACCAACAGGACATCCGTGGAGCTTCAGTTGCCGTCAGAAGAGGACCTGCTCGTTCAGATCAAAGCCCTGAGTGACGGAGGAGACGGCAGCAGCAGCAGCCCCATACGTATTCCAAAGATGTCAAGTAAGGCTTCATGTGAGCTCATTAAGAGCGCTGCACACTGATTTCCGAGCTTGTACTCACAGAATCGAACTGCTAGCCTGGCAATTGCTTGACACTTGTAATGGCCTCCTATGTATAATCCTGTCTGTGATGTCTTTGTGTTCCTCTCCATCACAGGCCTGAACTCAAGAGGATACTTCAGTTCAGACGCAAGCAAGATGGCCCATGTTCATGGAGTAGTGTTTCTGATCTTGTCATGGTTGTTTTTATAGAACTTTGCCCTTATTTAAAGCTGAAGTGTGTCATTTCCGTGCCACTGATGTCACCAATATGGTCTCCCAAACAGAAATGAAGGTAAAATGGCTTACTTAGATTTGTTGCATACACATTTCAGCTCTAATGATGTTTCAAATTACGTTTGGGTGGATATAGTTACATTTTAGTTTAGTTTAGTTTCCAATTTTTTTATTTATTTTTTTAAGTTCAGAATTGGTGACTCAGCTTCATTGCCTTATATTGTGATGGTTTTTTACCTTTTGTTCAAACTATTCGTCTTTTGTATGTAGATTTTATGCAAAAAAAGCAGGCTTTCTCTTGTAGCTAATAATTTTTGCTTAGGTGTTCAGAACTGAGATTCAAATTGAGCACAGTATTAAGTCCTGTAATGCAGTAGTGACCTGGAATGTTGGATCCTTAAGAGAAATCCTTGAATTATGAATTATACCCATGGTGTTTTTCCTTCTACACACGTCTGTCAAGTCAGCGACGCTGTGTTTGTGTATGTAAAAAGGCCTTTAGAAAAAAATGAGAGAAATTATTGTTTTGACGAAAAGCAACAGTTTCTGTATAATTACACAGATTTCTTGCTGCTAGTTAATATGAATTATTGTTTTGGACAATTCCGAAAGTCGATCATCTGATGATTTCTTATGAAACATGTTTCTTGTTTTTTTTATGTCAACACATAATTCTTTAGTTCAATTATGAGTTTTTTTCTGTCATTCACTTTGTTTGATGGGAGACAAGTTTTCCTTTCTGTTATCTCAAAGATTTTTCATCATATTTTCCTGTGATAATATTTCTTGCGCAGTTTATACGCATGACGATGAGACCATAATGTGTCATGAGAACTTATCTTAAACAGATATTCCCTCCGTTGGTTTCATGTTTTCTAAATATCACAATTTATAAATCTGACAGAAATGCTTTATTGTTATTTTTTTTTACTTTATCATTTTTATTTTATTTCTTATTTATGCTTTATTTAGTTTATATTTGTATAGTGGGTACGGAAAGTATTCAGACTTAAATTTTTTACTCTTTGTTATATTGCAGCCATTTTCTAAGATCATTTAAGTTCTTTTTTTCCCTCATTAATGTACACACAGCACCCCATATTGACAGAAAAACACAGAATTGTTGACATTTTTGCAGATTTATTAAAAAAGAAAAACTTAAATATTACATGGTCCTAAGTATTCAGACCCTTTGCTGTGACGCTCAGATATTTAACTCAGCTGCTGTCCACTTCTTCTGATCATCCTTGAGATGGTTCTACACATAGACATATAAATACCTAGACGCCTCATTGGCCACTTCGAGCCGTTCCTGCGATACGTCAACGCGCCCGCTATCTTTCTCCGGGCAAGGCTGCTTTACAAACGAATGTCGGTGAATGGAGGAGCTGCGTTTTTTTTAATCAAATCACGATAACGTTTACATTCATCAGCTGATTTCAGTGGTTTGTGATATGCAGAAACAACTCTGCCTCCAGTTATTTAGTCAGGCTTGGAAAACTGTTGTTGTTGTTTTTTAAGAAATTATGAAAGCTCACTCTCCTGTTGATTTTGTTTGTTAACAGTTATAACATTAGTGTAGGCTAGTATAGCTGTAATATATACATGTAATGTCATTAAAATTTACATTAAATTAAATTACGTTTTTTTTAATGCTTCCTCTGCCTTTAACCACAACATTTTAGCCTCGTTCCTCAGGTCAGAACACAGCTCTTTCCATTGAAATACTGGGGGAAAAAATCTAAATAATGCACCTTTAAGTACTAATAATTTTTCATCATTGAAAAAATTGAATAAAATCATTGAATACAAATCAAACAGTGACAGTCTGCTAGTCTGCTTCCTATTTACATGAGGCATTAGATATAATGTTCACAACAAACATACACCAATAGAGCTAAATGATAATTCTTAGGCTGGCAACATAATGACCAAAAGCACCATAAACAACTATTCAGTCTTACAGTAAAATACAGAAGTCATTAATTTATATTGACTAAAATATGATCTATGGCCCCTCAACTGTTTTGGCACATTATATAGCACATAGTACTTTAATCGGGATGAGGCATATAGTCTGTGGTTATCAACATTATACAATAAAGGTTGTCAATTAAACTTAAGTTGTATTGAATGCAAAACATTTCTTTAACGTTTGAATTTCAAGTGATGTAAATAAAATGATCTACATTAGCATAATTTAGAAAATAGCTATGTAGGCTATGTGCTTCATTATGTTCAAATGTAATCGTCTCTTTTTAGTCTGCGTGTATTTCAAACCAGACCACATAATATATTTGGCATAAAGCACTGGCCTCTAATTTAATTTCCCCTTAAATTTGGCAGCACTGCTGCATTAGTTCACTGTGATCAATACAAAGATGTCTGCACTACCAAAAAAATAAAATCATTGTACTGTCTTCATTACATCACGCAGAAACATTAAAGTAAATTGTAGATAGATCCTGTTTCATTATTTATTGTTTCATAGACAGTAATTACTGTCAGACGTCTTTGATGTGGTGAAAGCACTGCTCCTTCCCTTCCTGTTTCTTTTCCCTGCTAGCCGCCCTTTCCATAATTATTGAAAGAATAACTGTGATTAATTTCGATTAAACATAAATTAAAAACATAAAAATACACATTTTCAATTGGTTTGTTCTCACTGCAGTCCATTTATGACCACTGTGGTTAAAAGCCAGCCTTCTCTTCTTCTTCTTCTTGAATAATATTATGTTTTGTCTTTAAATAGGACATTTTTTGCGGTATACCACAGTACCTATTCAACTCTGGTAGACCCTTTGAGTGTGTTCAAACAAAGCACATTTGGAAATCATTATTATTTAGCCGCTGAATGGAGCTAATGGATGGGAAACAGGGTTTAGGGGGTTTATAGGGAGGCTGATGAACATATTCAGAGAAGTCAGTTCATTAGTCTTGGCTGAAAGTAGCAAGCACACTCGTGCAATCGTGGTTCACTCTAGGCGCACATCCTAAGTGTTCACTGACTGTGGTGTACCAAGCCAAACCAGAGAGTTTACACAACCTTTAAAGAGCAATCTACAGAGTGCTAAACGCTACCTCTCTGAATTTAAAGCATGTTCTGATGATAGTAAAGACAACCGCAGTGTACACACTCAGAAGGAGTTTTACTTAGAGCTTGAGGGGGGACAAAAGCCACATCTGAAGTGGAAATATAGCCTGTACCTCGAAAAAGGTGTATTTAAAAATAAGGGATCAAGGTTTGGCTGGTTAGTACAGGTGCTGGAAGTTGTTATGGTTGTGCATGACCGCACTTTTCTAGCTAATCAAAACTGCGGTTAGTTCTGTGCTAAGCATTAAGTTAACTGAAGGCCAAAAGAAGAAACAAATAGCCAAATGTCTAATTTGACCATTTTTACATTCAGTAATATAATGATGAATGTAATTTTAAAAAACATCAATTGTCGGCCTCGATAGTGCTGTACTTCGGCCTTCCTGAATTTGAGGTCTGGCTCGTGAACTTATCCTTCACTCTTTCACTTCCTGTCAACTAAATGTCCAAATAATCAAAATAAAGAAAAAAAAAATGCCAAAAATAAATCTTTTTTAAATTACATAAATTATCATACTCTAGGCCTACTCTTTAAAAGCCTCTTGTGCTCACCAAAGATGCATTTTTTTTTAAGAAAAACAGTAATTTTGTGAAATATTATCACAGTTTGGCTGTTTTATATAGTTTTTTTTTTAAGTATTTATATGCATTTTAAAATGTAATTTATTCCTGTGATGACAAAGTGCTAAATAGAAGGATCATGAGAACAGCATCTCTGGAAAAGTTACAAATGTTTTACTGTGACTTTTAATAAATGCACCCTTGCTAAATAAAATTAATAACTACTTAAAAAAATAAAAAATAAATCTTTCTAAAATTTTTGAACAGTAGTGTCAGTTGAGGAATTGCAAAATGTTAATGAACAGTATGAATCACAAACATTATTTTTATGCCTGTATATATCCAAACCTGTATTATGTTTCTTTCTCATGCACAATTAAGATATTGAATTGGTACCTACATTCTTCAAAAAATATTATTTTATGTTTGCGTTTCAGATTTGTAAGGACATGAGTATGAGTAAATGATGACAAGATTTTGGGTGAACTATACCTTTAACAGTATTGTCAAATTATTCATGTATTCACATTGTTAACCATCAATTTGAAGTGTTAGATGACATTAGTCATCTAAATTGTACCAAATTTAAAAAAAAACACTTTTTTAATTTTTTAAAAACACATGGCATACAGAAGTACTTCTCAAATAGCATAGCTAAGAATGCCAATGCAGTATGCATTCTACAGGAGGTTGGGTACCCATGCATGAAGGATGGCCTTTGCTGGCGTGATCTTCTGCCCCATGGATTGGCCGCATGACTCTCTCCTCCCAGCTCAGTGCAAGCCTGCATGGTGAGCTGTCAAAGTTTATTACAGTCACACACTTCCACGATCAATAGAGCCTCGTCCCGAGACATACAGAGAGAAGGAAAGGATGGTGAGAGAGGAAGAGAAGTGCACAGTAAAAGGACACATGGGGCAGAGAGATCAAGGGTAGAGGATGTACTGATAATTTGTTTGTGCCTCTTTTGCAGAATGCTTTACAAGACATGAGTGTATAGAAAATGCCACACTGTCAGAATTTCATAGAGACATATTAATGAACCATCAAGAACCTCGTTTTAATATGCCTCAGACAAATTAACCGGTTAATGTTGGATTTGGCAAGTGAGCCCCTAAACGACTCTTTTAAAGAAAGGCCTACATTACACCCGACGGCATAAACATAGGGACAAAATCTGCTCTGCATTTACAACAAAATTGGTAAGCTTTTGAAGCTTTTCTTTTCTACAAGCTCTGGCAGGGAGACAACAAATCTTGCTTTGGAAGCCATGAAAAGGTCCAAGGGTGTGGCAAAGCTTCCACACGCCTTCATCTGGGGTTTTGTGTAGTTGCCAATCTGATACTGTTGGCAGACGACTGTGTCACTTATGAGACAGCAGGATTTGTGTGGCTATGAGGCAGATGGAGGGATTTGGAGAGCTGCTAAACAGGAAAATGAGCTGACAAAGCACGCTGAAGTCAAGCCCGGTCTAGACTGCAATCAACAAATCTTTGTGAAATTATAGCCAGCTAATTCAGCACATGACATGTGATAGCCAATGAGGGTGATGGAAAGAGCAGATAATTATATGAATGAATATATTTACAAACACTTTTACCCTGCAAGTCTAAATGAGGGTATGCCACAGAGTTTGGCCTAATTAATATTTTTCTACCTTTACAATAATTCAAGTAACTGGTAAAGAAAAATTACTTCTTTAGAAGAAAATATCTAAGCTGCTTTTTCTAATGAGTAATGCTAGTTACTTTGTCTTGACTTTTACCATGTCTTGACTGACAGCTCTTGTGTTGCCATGTTGAGCGAAATCGGGAGTTACAGAGGCATGTGTGCACTGTGTGAACGTGTGTCTGTAGTTGTAGACTGAATACAAATATGTAAAAAATAGTTGCAAACTTTAAATATTATACAAACCTGCAATAATTAAATAAGTTAAATAAAAAAAATACTATTTATGTATTTAATCCCATTTTAATAACCAATGTGTCTGTTACTGACCTTTGATGATTCAATTCAAACATACTAAGACACTAAAAATGGCACATTTGTTTTAATTTTGTTATTGCTGAATAGTGTAGAACTTTCTTCTTCTGTGACATATTCTTCATGCAATTTGTTTGAGACATGAGTTTACATTTCCTTCAGCCTGAGGCATAATTTACTTTTGTTGTGAAAGTTCTTTTACAGTACATGTGTAAACTTTTTATAGCATATTATATTATATATGAAATTTTTTAGTAACTCAAAATTAGAATAACATGCTAATTTTTATAAAAAGTATAGAAAAAGTTACTTTTTTAAGGGAGTAACATAATATATATATTTTTTTTTATGTAACCTTCCCCAAAATTGACAGCAATTAGTCTCTTGTTTAAATATTATGCGATCTATATTGTATTTATATTTATGTCAGAAGGATTTTGTCCCCAAAGTATAGATAAACAAACCCACACATACACCCATACACTACTGGTCTTTGGCATATGGTGACATGGGTATGTATAGGCTAAAAAATAATTGCTTTTATTGGATCACTGCACCCACAACATGCAGGTCTGGTCAATTATTCAGCTAAGGACTGGTAGTTGTTTTTTGCACCCAAAATGTTGCAAAATGTTGATCTCCTTCAGCAGTCCACATCTCATTATACAGTATAGCCCCTCCAACAAATTCTCCTCCATGCTTAAAAACACTACTTGGGCTGTAAAAAAATAAGATTTATAATGTAATTATTAAAACTTAGGTAGGTTAGAAACCCTTGGAATACAGAAAACTCTCAAAGATGTGTGTTTTTACCTCTACAGTACATTGTTGCAATGCACCATCCCTATACAAATCAATGGATTCATACTATTCCCTCTAAAAGGTCAAAATGTTGTGTCCATCTGACACACAGCAGCTCAGGGTGAAGCGTGAAGCTACTAACGCCTCACAGAAAACACTTTTGCAACAGCAGTGGCCTACATTCCAAAGCACCGTGCCAGGCCTGTTGCAAAATCAATACTCAACAGCCTCTCTTAACAAACTGGCTCTGGCTCTTCCCAGTGGTATGAGAGCCACAGCCTGCCAAACCTCTGTCAGACTCATATTTATGTGTTAAGATTGAATTCAGCATTTTCCTTGCTCTCTATTTTCTCTTTCTTTTTGTCCTAATGGATGAAATCTGTGGCCTTAGAGTAGTAGCAGAGCCAAACAGCCTGGCCTGCGTTCCAGCCATTACAAAAAAACGGTGAGGATCAGCGTGTCCACCCTTGAAATGCTAAACCTGTGGTTGTTTAGGTGGCTACACACAAAACACGTTATATTAGGACAAACCAAGGCACATAAATGTATAAGAGTATATATTTATTGCTCAAAAGAGCAGCAGCGGTTGGCCAACTAATATTTGCTATTCAACCGAGTCCAAGATATTGCATTCACAGCTCCTGCCGAGAGTGAAACCTGCACAGAAAGATTTAGTATGCCAGAAGAACGACCTTTATAAAGTCCAAGTAAGAACCAGCTCAGTCACCGTCCAGTGGCATAAACCAACTGTAAAATGCCAACAATCACTTGCTGGAAAATACATCATCGCCTTGTGACATAGCTTTATGCTTGAATGTGCGAGTACTGTAGAATTTATCAAATGGTTTAAACGGTTTCCAAGAAGCCCTGCAATCCAGCTGCAATTATCACAAACATCCACACATTTAAAGCTCATCAAAAAACTTAATTAAATGCAGATGTTATGATTACAATGGATAAAAGTAAGTGTAGCATATAGCATCAACGTAATACAACGTACTACTAGAGAAATATTCTGGGTTACATACTGTACACGTTAAGTTCAAACATAAGCATTTGTGGCATAAAGTTGGTAATTTCAGCTACTTTATTTTCTTTATAAAAAGGTTTTATTTAAACAAATAGATAAAAATAAAGCTTACACTGACACACAAAATATAAAGTTACACATTTTTAAAAAGCACTCTTTTTTTGCAGCAATCTATTGTCATAGCAATAGAGTTGTACATTTAGCCTACATAATAATAGTTAGCAAGTCAAATGTACTGTACACACTGAGTGTTTAAAAGCAAGTATTTTAATGTTTACAGATCGGGCCCATTCACGACCATTATACTGTAAGTGCCTCACTGTAACCCAAATTTTTGATTTTTTTTTCTCAAAGAAATCAAAATTGACTTCTGTGGTAACCAACATTAAGCCACAGAATGCTGTCAATTGAGCTTAACTACCGAACCGAGAAAATTCCTTAAAGCCCTGAATGCTGTAGGCAGGATAATTAAGTGCAATAAAAAGCCCATCGGAAAACAATCTAACACATCGCACTCTTTCAGACTCACCCATGTGTATATCAAGGCAGAAGGGATCCATGAGGAACAGCTACAGCTGATAGATGGTTTGTCTGAATGATGACGGGAGCTACGCCAGCCCGCAGTGATCTCTTTAGAGAGCTTCTCTCCTCCTGACATGTACCTAGGACAAAACAAAAGGTTTCTTTGAGGCTCCTCTCAGAAAATACACATCCATGAAGTACCTCTCTCACCCCCCTCAGAGCGGTCATTTAAAGAATAGACTGTCCCCTGCTGCCGATCAATCTGTTAAGAACTCTCCATTCTCTCTGAATTAGGAAATCCTGGCTTTCTTCCACTGGAAAGCTATCAAGAGTGAGCACTGCAGGATGGATTTCCAAAACAAGACTTTCTCATGCCAAGTGGCACCTCTGTGTACAATTGAATTCCAGTAAGGTTTGTTTCTATGTTTGTTTTAGGTCCATGCAATGGCATTGCATGTCTACGCCTCGCAACTTAGGATTTCAAGAGCAGGAAATATGATTAAATCAGAGATGCTTGTGCCATTCAAACTGCTGTGGGAGCAAATATATATGTACCATATTAATACTATGAACGACAACTAACATGCACCAAAACACACAGCATACAAGTATTATTATTTAAATGTGAACATGGTAAAATTTCTACATATTACTTATAATGTTAAATTTTGCTCTGTTTGGTCAAACATAGGGACAATAAGACATCATAAGACTTAGAATGTATAAGAACCATATAAACCACATTTATATATACCATAAAAAGTTGTTTTTTGTGTTTTTGGACAAGACAACATGACACAACAACAGGATATTAATACTGTCATATGAAGTGCTTTCAATAAAAGAATGATAATATCTAAATAGACATGTGCATCAAGCTGGCCTATGCAAGAGTTAGATGGAGAAGAAAATCAATTCTGTGCAAACCATGAATCCAGAAAAGCACTCAAAAATGGCCATAACAGAGTACATTTGCTGCATAATATTTCAACCTCCAAATGAGGCAATTAACTAAATCGCCTTGTCTTGACAACGTAATAAGGCAAGTGGGAGGAATGGCACAGCAGAGATGCTCACGGCCGGCCTGACCCCGGTCCAGTCATCGCTTCGTTCATAAGAGCACTTCAGTCACCGGCCGTGTGACCGCACTCACCAATGGAGAGGACAAATGGGCCACTTTAATAACCAGAAATGATTCAGGAAAAAAGGCTTAACGTGACAGTTAGAGAGAAAAAAAGACACATTCAACAATCCATCATCAGCCAGCAGAGGAAAATGGAGGAGGGAATTAGGTTTTGTGTTAGTTATCACATGACTCAGCATTCAGAACACTTCTGGTTTACAATTATAATTTGTTATTGTGCAACAGTGACTTTGCAGCTTATCTTTAGTTCCAGGCGGATTTTTAGAGCTTTTTTGCTCTCATTTTCAGAGAAAAAAATGCTTATTCATAATTCACTTCCTTTGTGTCCGCTGACTGAAAGGTCCAGATGTTTTTTTCTTAGATGTCCATGCGCCAGGGCCACAGAGGTGCTCGTATGTCACATGATGGTTGTGTAGGTACAGTATCCATCAGTGCCATCTGCTGTCTACATAAAATGACAAAACAAAGAGGCTCAGTAAACAATCACAAATGACCATTCTGTTGCTTTATATACTGCATGATTTCAAACTTCTTTTACTTTGGGATTATTATATTTATTTCTTGGCTTGTCACAGATATTATTCAGTCACAGACGTCCATTAGAGATATTTTTAGTATCTAAAGAGGTTTGTTGACATCGTTAAAGAGTATCGATTAAAGAGTCAATGCTCCTGCATTTTCAGTACAGTATGTACCCTAAAGTAAAGGAAAAACAACCCAAGTTGCAATGTTGATTGCTATTTGTAATCACTCTTAATAATCCTTGAAATTACATTATTTTTCTGATTTTCTGAATTTTTAAGAGGGTTGAAGATGGAAAAAATTATACAAGATTCTCAGAGTGCTGTGGCACAAAATGAAATTGATAATGTTTGAGCATAACAAGCTAAAATAAAAGTTGAGCGACACAAAACCTACATTTTGTATTTTTGTTGTCAGGGTGATTTGGCCGGTCTACTTGACATGTACACATGCTAGTCGAGCTACAATCACATCATCTAGATCTGCGAGCCTGACTTTCAACATTTCATTTTAGTCAGACAAAAAAACATGTACATGGCATTTTAAAGACGCCTTAATTTTTTATTGTTGTTTAAAGCTAAACTGTAGCTTTTTATTAAAAACGTTCTTAATAATGATTTATTAATTATAAAAACTTAAAAGAACATAAAAAAATCTAAATGGCTTTTAAGAATATTTAGCAGCATAACTGTTTTAAGCACTAACAATAAGAAGTGACCACAAATATTTGAACACAAATCTCTGTTAACAGACTTATTTTATAGTTTGACTCAAATTGAACTTGTAGGTAAACATACCTACAGACAAAGTTGAGGGATCAGGACGTCTCCTGTCTGTCTGTAACATTATTGTCTGTTTAGTTCTGTTCTTAGTTTCGATTTCTTCGTCTTCCTGTTTGCCCATATTTGGTCCTTCCAGTGTCATTTGTGATTATTAGTTGATTTCCTTCCTCCTGTGTTTCCCCAGCTGTGTTGTGTCTTGTAATCAGTGTATTGTGTATATAACCCATGTCTTTTTAGTTCATTTTGTCCTATAAGCTTCGTAAAATACCTTTGGATTTATTTTTAAAAGATATATTTGTTTATACAGCCAGGCCGAAGATTGCTGCAGCGGTCCTCCGGATCCCCGCTTCTGCCTCGGTCACCTGAGCCTGCAGCTCCACCGTGGCCCTCCGGATCCTCTGTGTCGCCTCAGCTCTCCACCTGCTCAGCTCCTCCACTGGCTCTCCTTCTGTCAGCGTCATCTCGGACGGTTGGGCCCATGGAATCGTCGGCCCCTCTGTCACCATGGCTCCTCCCTCTATCCACTCCGCCCTGGGGCCTTTTCTTCATGGGTTTCTGGACCTCCCTCTGCCTCCTCATTCTCCGGACTCTTCCCTGGCTTCTTCCATCGTCTACCTCACCCTGGACATTTATAGTCTCTTTTGTTTGTTCTCCCTTGCTCCATGCCCTCCTCCAGAGCCCCCGCCCTCCCTCCGCTGTTGTTGCTTGTGGCACAGGTTTGCGCCTTTTCCGGAAGGGGGCGATATGTAACATTATTGTCTGTTTAGTTCTGTTCTTAGTTTTGTTTTCTTGTCTTCCTGTTTTGGTTTCAGTTCATGTCTTCCTGTTTGCCCTTATTTGGTCCTTCCTGTGTCATTTGTGATTATAAGTTGATTTCCTTCCTCCTGTGTTTCCCCAACTGTGTTGTGTCTTGTAATCAGTGTACTGTGTATATAAACCATGTCTTTTTAGTTCATTTTGTCCGTCAACGATTGTGTTTGGTGTCCTAAGCTTCGTAAATAACTTTTGGATTTATTATTAAAAGATATATTTGTTTATTTGTACTCCACGTCTCCTGTGCTCTTCTTGATCTGCACATCAGACATTACACTGTCACAGCAGAGGTGTGAAGTGTCAAACTCAATGGTCCTACTTTGATTAAAGCTGTTGGTCCACAGGGGACTCTGAGCTCTGTTAGAGGCCACTGCAAGACCCCCGGCACATGTGCAACGAGCCAAGAGATATGTGAGACTGTTTAAACAATCCACAAAGCAAAAAAAAAAAAATTAAATGTAATAAAATCACATCATTGTAGCCTCTACATGTAATGTTACTGGCTTCTTCCCTGCTGTACAGGCATTTTTTTCCCATTAAGAGCCTGACACTCTTTAACACTGCTAAGGGGAAATAAATGACCAGTAAAGCTTGTTTTTGAAATATGCTCTTGTTTTTTCATCCAGCAAAATTGGAAAGTGTGACTGATTGCCAATGCCTAAGTTGGTGCATGGTGGTCCAGCGTTCAAAGTGAGGTTTTGACTTCATATAATAAATGATTTAATGTGTGTACATTTGTGTTTGGATATCCGTCAAGCATATTTGAACAGATCTAACTAAAGATAATCAGACGTGAAAATAATGGCCAGTAATTCGGCTTTGTAGGGGTCGGATTTTCCTTGGTGTTGTATTTCGGATTTGCTGCAGGGCAAACGTGTTGACCTCGTCGCTCTGGAAATCTTGCTTCATTGGCCTAGAGAAAAAAAAACATTCTTTTATGTTTATACTTCATATGCTTTCTACAACATAGAGCAGTGACAGAAGAGGAGGCTTGGTCAGATGTGACCTCCCGGAGAGCCGGATGTTTGAGAAAGACAATATTGTGAGCCTTGTGATCGAAGCCTGCCTCATCAGAGAGAAAAAGGGAAAGAGAGAAATGAAGAAACCACATCTGTTTTCACTCAAAACAATCAGCATCAACACTGCAAGCAGCTTTCTAAAGCCTGCCGAGGGATGGCTCAGAACAGCAAATTTAGACATTCTATGCTTGAGTTTCAACACAGATTGGATGTAATGCATACGGACATGGAATCCCAATCAGTCAAGATTCCCAAACTGAAGGAGACTGTTGAGTAGATCTCGCTGTGGGACACATTAATATGAATGAAGCCCAGCTTGATGGATGAGAAGATGAGGATTTAATTTTTCACTCTGGATTTAGCAACTGGATCACTTTCTAGAACATGAAAACCCCGGTGACGAAATGAAAAATATTGTCCAAAACTGATAAATCTGAAGATATTAATGCACACACACACACAAATTATATATACTGTATATTTTGCTTTTAAATTATTAATTGTGATTTATTGCATCCAAAACAAAGTTTTTTGTTTATGTAATATAGCTGTGTGCACTGTGTACATTTATTATGCATATATAAATACACACATGCATTATAAATATACATAATACATGTACACGGTACATACACATGATGTAAATAAAATATTTATTTTACATGCAATTAATCACAATTAATCGTTTGACAGCACTAATATATAACCAAACACAGCTTTGGACCCAAAAGCAAAACGTAGACTAAAAACAACTAACCCTGACATATATATTTAGTGTTTGAAAGTAAATAATTCCTTTAGAATATTTGAACACATTATGACATGCCAATTTCTACTCTATTGCATTGTTCAGGTGCATTGTGTGTTGTAAATCATTTAGACAAAAAAATAATTATATTCATAGAATAATAAAAATACTTTTATGCTGCTACTGTATACACTACTGAAATGCCGAGCTATAGTCTTTTAAATTATTTGAGGAACACTCTCTCTTTAAAGCTGAATTATTTACCCCTATTTTATGAAGAATCTAGCCAGCTGGTCTTCCATTAGTCGGCTTATTCCACGGACCTTCATGAATGTGAGTGTGTGTTGACTTCGGTCCTAACACTGCCCACTTCAATTAAGTCAGCCCTGGGCTCGTGTTCCAAAAAGAATGAGAGCTGGCTGTCCTTATGCAGAGGTGGAACACTTGTCAGCCGGTGCACGTGTTTGGGCCCAGTGGCCTTCGTGGAGATGACAGAGATCCAGGATTGGCCACGAAGAACAGTCTGTTTCCTGTAAACAGCACCTGGTGGGTGATGAAAGAGATGGAATGCTTAACTTCAATAAAAACAAATTATTAAAATTATTAATAGACTCTTACAAAATATGTGTAATATTACAATTACTGCACATCTGTCAATCATTCAGAAGTATGCTATTTCTGTTATTGTGAAATTTCTATGCTAATAAACAAATATTCTTAAATACAAAATAACTGTATTTCTTTAAAACATTTAAATAGTTTCAATTTCATACAGTAATTTAATCTTAACGGTTCCTGTTCTCTACAAGCCATATGAGTTTATTTATCTTATTAAACATAATTGTTTTCTCTACTTAAAATTAAGTATATTTTATCTTAAATATTATCTAAATGAAATTAGGTGCTGCCTTTGGATTTGGCCAAAATGTGTTTTTTCCCTATTGGGGTTGCCTTAACATGCTGCCTATAAAGGGATCTCACTAGGATTTGGAACAGAGCTAAGTAAACCACAGCCTCGCCATCCGTCTTCGGCTTCAGTTTTTACCCATGAAGCCGAATGACAATTCCTGCCAGATTAAGCCTAACAAATAGGTGTATGTTTTTCTCATTTACTGAGTATCTGGGATGCGAATGAAAGAACGTGTGTACAGGGAGCATAAGGACACTTTAGCCCCTGCTGAGAGCGTCCTGTCACTGTAGCATGGCTAGTTTAGCCCCTCTCAGCTCCGCCGGCAGAAAAGCCAATGAGACGAATGGACAGAACAGATCAAAGGCACCCTGGCTGTGGGACTGAAATCCACTTTACTGCAAGGCATCTCAGTAAAATAGGATTCATATTTTCCACAAGGCCCCGTTCCCTCTCTCTCCTCCCACAAAAGAGAAAAGAGGTGAAGACCAAACGGAGGGAATGAGGTGGAAATTGAAAGTGGACGAGTGTCTGCGAGAGAAGACTGTGCAAACACATTCTTTCACACATCATTTCTTGTAATTGATTAGGAATTCGCTCATCTGTTCTGTTTTCAATTTCACAGCAAATCTATGAGACAGCTGAACCAGTCTGAGCCATTATCATTTTCATTTTTCACTTTAATCACACCAGCAACTGCAAACTCGAAGCGAAAACGTCCAGAGAAGAATTTCCATATTTACTGTCGCTCCCAATCGCAGGTGGAGATCATTTGTTACTAGTCATTGCCTTGTACAAATCACTTTTCTCAATTGGTATGTCATATTTTTTGATTAGAAACATACACAGAGGGTAGGATTCACAGTGTGGGACCAATGGCCCCAAATCAATGGTAAGTAAAAAAGTATTGGCCATTACACTTTGCGATAAGGTCTTATTAGTTAAATTAGCGAATTAACTATTAATATAACCACATTAAGCTGTGCATTTGTTACAATATTTTTTAATGTGTTAATAAATAAAATAACTATTCATTATTACTTTTTATGCTAGCTCAGATCTTTTAAATAATATTAACATACACAATTTTTGATAAGCATATGTTAAAAACTTAACATTAATAAATGCTTTAGAATTATTTACATTTTTTGTTAATTAGCTTAGGAAACTGATGTTAAAGGGTTCAAATTAAAACCTTAAACCTTAACACCTTAAAATTAAAATTTTGCCATTAATCGCTTCTCAATTTGTTCTTCTTCGAACACAATTTAAGATATTTAGGATGAAAACCAGGAGGCTTATCACTGTCCCATTGACTGCCAAGTAATGAACACTGTCAAAGTATGACCAAGTAGTGGTCAAAGAAAAGTATGAAAGAAATCATCTGAATAGCTCATCTGCCGTCAGAGGTTCAATCGTAATGTTATGACGATAATACTTTTTGCATGGAAAGAAAACAAAAATAATGACTTCATTGACTTGGCAGTCAATGGGACATTCACAAGCCTCCTGGCTTTCATCTAAAATGTTTTGAAGAAAAACTAAGCTTTTAAAGGTTTGGAATGATATGGGGGCAAGACAAAACCAAATGTTCAATTTGGGGTGGAGTAACCCTTTAATAAATGAAACTTACTTGTAAAGTTTTACAATTATTTCTTTTCTTCCAAAAAGCTCACATTCTTTTTATTTAGAAAAATATTTTAAAAATACTTTACACACACATTGTTTTTTTTTTTTTTTTCTATGCACACAAAACATTATTCTCATTGCTTCATAAAATGACAGTTGAACCACTGATGTCACATGGACTATTTTCACCATGCCCTTACTAAGGCCTTGAACGTGGCAGTTGCATTACTGTCTATGCACGGGCAGACAGCTTTCGTATTTCATAAAAAAAATATCATAATTGGTGTTCTAAAGATGAATGAAGATCTTACAGGTTTGGAACAAAATGACAGAATAATGACAGAATTTCTATTTTTGGGTGAACTGTCTTTTTAATTTTGGACCAAGGGTGTATCGATACCCTCTACCCAACCTTTGAAAATCATTTAGCTTGAGAAAGATTGCAATACCTTGCACTGCCATGATACCTCAAAGCTGTTTCCCACTACCCGAGCAACTTCTCTCAAAGTGACAGATATCTCAGACCCAAGGACGAACCACTAATGACATCAAAAACCCAACCACCCACCACTTCTGTCCCACTCCGACACATCAAATTCACAGTTTGAGTGATGTGGAAAGCGGTGAGTTGAATTCACAAACTAGCCCTTAAAGGCTCCTGTGTGCAGTAACACACCTTGAGTAGGCCATTCATCATGCCTGCTATTTGACAGGAAAGCCATATGTTTATCACTCATCTTCACACTGACAGGTGCCCTCAAGTCCTTGATTACCTACAACAAACAGAGAAGGTGTATTTATTTTTTTAAAGACGTAAAGTGAAGCTCAGACAATATCTCAAGCACACTCTGAGAGGTGTTTAAAATGCATTCAATGAGTATCAATGCTGACATAAATTATTTTAAGATTTGACTGCTGAGACGTATTTTCTATAAAGAAAGTTTAGTGTACTGCTCTGTTATAAAGCCTTGCTGTATAATGCCTACATACAGAGTATAGCTGCCTTCTATAGCATGCATTGAGAATTATATAACCTTGTACTGTAGATTATCATCAAATAAATCTGTTATTATGAACTTTTTGAAGAATCGTGAGAAGTACTAAAATAAATGACAAAAAGTTACAGGTATTTACTTTAAATCGGGTAAATGCACACTTGGTAACCTTCAAAAACATAAATTCTTCCTGACCAGAGATTTTGTATATTTCTACTTTTTCAGCTTTATTAATTTTGTTACAGTGTGACTCAAGAAAAAAAAAAAAAAGGTAGGCAGGCAAGCACAAAAGTAAAAAAAGAAAAGAAAGAATCAGATGGTCTGTTTGGATGAGGGCGGTTTTATTAGGACAGTTTCTTATCAGTTCTACTCCTCAATAGTGTTCTCTTGCTTATCTTGCCATCTTGGATTCCAGTCTTCCAAAAAGTGTTATGTCTTTTCTCAACATCATGACTTTTATTATAGTCATGGGATATTTGCTGCTTAGTCACAGTTTATTAAATGCAGAAAAAAGTATTCTGCTAGGAAAAAGTAGTGTCTAAATGGGAAATAACAAAGCTATCTGAAGTATATTTATATATTGATGACTTCAACGTTTTTAACTAATTTAATTTTAGTTTAAGAAATTATATATTTAGCTTAAATATATACCACATGCTTTTTTTTTCATGCACTGCCTTTTTTGTCTTTGAAAAAAATGGGGAAATTACTCAATTAATCTGCACATCTTAAAAAAAGGAGACAAACTAATACTGCCTAAGCACAAAAATACTGTATACAGTGCAAAGAGCACATTTTCTAACTGTCTGTTACATATATTAATAAACACTGAGGAACTTTGAGGCCATGTTGTCCATTTTCTCGGGTCCTAATCTAACCTCAGTGCAGTAGCAGTAAAGCAAACTTTGCTCACTCTCTCTCTCTCTGATGCCATGGGTAATGGATGTCTAGAGCCTTATTTTTTTGGTAAAACTTTAACAGCTGACAAAGTGCAGTTAATCTTTCATTTTCCTTAGAGGCACATCACCAACAGCCCATAGGACATCTGCTTTAGAAAAGATATAATGAGATTCAAATGGGTCTTTAGACACCCTCCTTCCTTGCTTAGCAGGTGTCTGCACTTTTTTGATAGCCTAAGACTTAAGCATGGGTACATAGATAAAACAGTCCAATGGCACTACTACTGTATACTTTAAAGCTGCAATCCGCAACTTTAATAATAATAAACGGTTAATAAACAGAACTGCGGGCATCTTGAAGAAGAACATTGTAGGCGGAGCTACTCCTCGCGGTTTATGTATATGACGAATCACGCAGGTAGCAGGATACTCTGCAGCGGTACCTTCCCGAACCAGTCTAAATAGTCAGAATAATAAGTACTTACTGTACTACAGGTGTTGTAACGTGGACGTGTCACGCAGGCAAAGGAGAACGTAGAGACAAAAGATTCTATAAAATAAAACACTTTAATAAAGTAAACAAAAGCGTGGAGCAGTATCCATAAACGATAACATTCATACAAAGACACACGTAACGTTAAAGAACCACAAGACAGAACTCAAAAGACACAGTACTTATACACTAACACTAATTACAAGACACGATACAGCTGGGGAAAAGCACACCTGAACGAAATAGACAATTAAGGGAAACTGGGTCAAGGAAGGCACATGGGGAGACAGAGCACATGGGACATCAAAACAAAACATCACATGACAAGAGACAGAACCAAGAACAGAGAAAAATACATAGAACAAGGAACAAAACAAACTAAGGATGTTACAGGTGTACTGTAGTGATTCAGGACAAGACAAAAACACGCTTTAGAAAATGGATTCATGGTGTACTCACTTATTATAGAAATTTTGTACATTTTGAACACAAAAAAGGTTACAAACCGCAGCTTTAAGAATGAAGTATTGTTTATATCTTTAATAAAGAAAATAGATGGACAGTTAGATGCACAGACAATCAAATAAATATGTATCTAAATGTTAGACAGACATAGGACGACATACAGAGAGAGATAGATGCAAAATTCTTCATTGGGACTCTTTTTTAACACTGAAACAGTTATCCATACGGTTTTTAATAAATTTGCACTTATTTCTTATTTATTTATTTTTCAATTGCATCACAATTTTATGAATTTAGAGAGATCTCCTAATGTAATATGACATAATTCTCTGTCATGTGGTTGTGTATCAATCAACTTATACAAAATGATGGAAAGCAACATGACTCATACTGTCACATTCCTGCATTTGCCGTGAATAATTGAGCCATTCTCCCTGATGGAAAATTTCAGAGTCTGGTCTCAATGGAAGGGAGTGTGGGTCTGAATTAAAAGGGTCTCCCTTAAGAACAGGTTTGAAATTTTTCCCCATTTTGCTCATCTGTTTTTGAATTATAGTGATGAAAACGCATCTATCATTGGGTATGTTTCCATTGTATAAAATTATTGCCCAGAACTTTTTAATCCTTCAGAAGTGAGCAGAACCCACATTGAGTAAATTGAGCACGTCTCAGAGCGCCCGAGACCTCAGCGGCTCCCTGAGAGCAGGAATCCAAATCAATCTGAAGATGAGGACAACTGTGGACTGAAAAAACCTAACTACTTCTTCATTTTATTTTGTGTGGAAAGGGAAAGGATTTCACTGGTGAGAAAAGGGGAAATGAGAAAAGCGAACTTACTTTAGAATAATGAGATGCTGAAATATGTGAAATATTTTGTGAGGAATTAAATATAAATTGCAAAAAGAGATGTTAACAATGAGAAAGTGTAAGTGGGTACACAAAAAGAATGAGAGAATGCAAAAAGAAAAGAAAAAAAAAGAAGGGGAGAGAAATGGAGGGAGAGGGGCCCCAGACAGGCTGGAGCAGGCCAGTGCAGTAAAGGCTGTTTTTGCTGAAAGGGAGGAGAAAACTTGCCAAGAATAACCTTCTTTGCTGTCATGCAGCCATTCAAAAGAGGAGCAGGGAGCGAGAGAGAGTAGAGAAAGAGTGAGAGAAACGCCTTAGGAGCTTAAAAAAAAAATCACATGGGTGCCAGCGCTCTCTCTCTTTCTTATTTTCTTCTCTATCCCCTATTGATTCATCCACCCATTTCCATCTTTCCACACTCTGCAGTGTCATCAGACCAAAAACTGAAAAAAGTAGAGAGAATCTGTCTGTACAAGCACTAATAATTTCATATTGTCCTACTCGCATGTATAGAAAAAACATGCCAGTTGAGTATTTAAAGCATATGAAGTTTGTAAAAGGTTATTTTAAAAGTGAAAGTCGCAGACAGATACGACTTAAAAATACAGCTCAGTCAAAAACTTTGTAGTTTGGAACGACATGAAGGTGAGTAAAGGATAACATTGTTTTCTTGCCTTAGTGAACAAAATGATGATATATTGGTAGATGAAATGGTCATTCTTTTCTGTTTGATGAAAATAAAAAGGGTTGCCAAGTTCAAACACTGTGTATTGAAATACATCGTACTATGATCTTACTCTTTAAAAATTGAATTTTTGTCAAATTTCCATGTATTTCACCACCTAGTGACAGTTGCATGGAACATGAATTACTGCATGTATAACACCACCTTAATTAAATGTTGCTTACTGCATGTTAGTTAATGTATTAATTAACAATATGTGGTAAACTAAACCAAACATGCTTCAATGGCACAAAATTGTTTATAGATCTGCCACATGCAGCTGTCACAAACATCAACGACAGACAAGGTCTTGCAATTTTTACATTTAATCCAACAAACAATGCATTCATAATTAAAAAAAAAGTTAATCTCATCCTGTTTTGAGTTATTCTACTGCTGCCACCGTATAATGTTTTTATTATAATTAAACTGACACAATTTTCCAAATTAAAATCATAGAGAAGATGATTATCTTTTTGGTTATGTTATAGATTGGTTTACTTTCATTATATCACAATAATGCACTGATGTCAGATGTTTCTCTTGTGCTCTTGCTCTTCTTTTGGTCCACTATTGCCTCTTCAAAATGTCAACTTTCCTCCTACCATTCAGATCCTTCTCCATCCAAATGCAGCCACAGGACCTCTGCTCGTTCACTTCTTTACAAACCCCCGAAAAGCACCAAATATCTGAGGTGAATATGTATAAAATATTTGTAATTGAAAACTTTTTAAGGATGTTAACAAGTCATGAATTCATGTTACTTTATAAGTAATTAATGAAGAGTTAATAATGATGATGTGCTTCCCCAAGTAAAGTCATGACATAATGATACATTAACAACTCATGAATTCATGACGTGACAGCTTCAGGTGGCAAATTTATAAACAATTTTGTGCCATTAAAGAATGTTGTTAATTCATGTATTCATGTATTTTAGTACATGATAATTCACATAATTACTCATAACAGCCCATTTCACAGAAATAATCTTTAAAGAATAATTCTTTATTTATATATATATATATATATATATATATATATATATATATAAAGAACTTTTCACTTTGTTCATCACTAATTTCATAGATTTGTTTAGAATACCTCACAATCAGTCTGGCAGTCACATATGGTCTATTTCAACATATCCAAAGCTGAAATTAGACATGAAAATTCAACATATGCATATGGTCAGAATTTCAAGCTGCTCCTTATTAGTAATGAATGACTTCTGTTTTATCATTTATCAGCAACAGTGTAAGGGCAGCTTAAAATTCCCCCGTTTAAGGGTATTTACTGTACAGTGGACACTTTGCATACTAATTCCTTGGTTTCATAACATGGTTTTATTGTTATTGTACTGTTTTGTTGCGATGCATGCATATTTAATCTACAATGAGTTTTCACACCAAGGAGTGATGACTGCAAACACATCCCTAGAGGAAAAAGAACTGCTCCCAGAATCCACAAATATCTACAATGAAAGTATAATGTATACTTAAGCAATAAGCTATGACAAACTGCTATATTGCGAAAACAATCGTGACTAGAGGGCATTCAAAATAGCATACGATAGTTTGGGGTCAGTAAGCATTCTAATGTAGAACATCCATCTCTCCTACTTCATCTTCTGTAATGTACTTTAAATAAGTAAGGCTGGGCAGAAAAATAAAAAAAAGACTACAGAGTGCGCATAAAGCACATATTGTTGACTTATTATTAATTAAAAAGTTCCTTGATTACAACTTGGGAATGAGAGTATAGTTACACTTAGTCTTAGTACATAATGTAACTTTAGAAATGTCAACTGTTAAATAGGGAAACCATTAAAACCTTTTGGCCATTTTTGAGTGTGATACTAACGGTCTAATTAATCAGATTCAACGATCTATGCTAAGCTATAGCTAAAAGTGCTATCGCCAGACCTGAAGATCGGCTGAAGAGATTCAAAAACAGTAAAACCCAACTGTACAGAGAAGTTGGAAAAAGGGGCCTATTTTCAAAAAAAGTGGTGTGTTCCTTTAAGCAGCACAGCTGTTTTAACTTTGATAATAATAACAAATATTTTTGAGTGCCCAATTTCTGAAACATCAGTTAACACTGAAGGCTTGGTTGCTGAGAATTACAAAATTACATTTAAAATTATATTGATTATATGCAATCAAATAAATGCAGTAGGGGTGGGCAATATGGCTGAAAACTGTATCACGATATCAGTGTTTCTTATCGGTTGATATCAATTATCAATATTTTTGATAATCAATTATCAAGGACCAGGAGAAAAATATATAACATTTTAACATTTTATTTTAAACTTAACTTTCCTCTGATCATACTCCCCTCGGTTATTAAGACAGAAATGTCAGCAACCACGGAAAACTCAGATAATTAAAAAGTAAACATAATTCCACTGCCTCCGTTATATCTTTGTAGCGTTTAGATTCTTTTTC
>JAUCNO010000425.1:10304526-10314988 GCA_032353835.1 Enteromius viviparus
CACCTGAGTTAAATATATGAGTGTCACAACAAAGGGTCTGAATACTTAGGACCATGTGATATTTCAGTTTTTCTTTTTTAATAAATCTGTAAAAATTTCAACAATTCTGTGTTTTGTTGTGGGGTGAGAAAAATTTACTTAAATGATTTTAGCAAATGGCTGCAATATAAGCACTTTAAGAAAACCAAAGAATATCAGAATAGTGCTGAAATGCATTCACATAACAGAACTTCTAAAAATAATATGTCATATTCCTAAGTATTGAAATCTAGATTATAAACTAAAGTTCATTAACTATTATATGCAACATATATAAGTGCAAAAAGATCAGAACAAGTTAATTTAACAAAATATTTTAATGTAACATTTTTATTTATTTTCTATTAATTTTATAAATCCTTAAGTTCTGAGGTAAGAGTCATCATTGGTCTTGAATTAGGCAGTAGAATTTTTTGCTGTACAGAAGTTTGTGAATCATACAGTCATGTAGCATATAATAGCAGAGCATGAAGGCTTGCTGCTATTAATAATTTGTGATCTAGCTGTCTGCTGTTATTTAAAGAGAATGAGAGAGAGAGTGCATGGGAGAAAAGGCAAGAGAGGTTACTCAGCTCATTAAGAAAAAGCCTCATCCACTGGTGGTAAAGCTTTTAAGTGCCTCTAAAAGTTAAAATGGTAACTTTAAAGTCTTTGCAGAAAACTGCATGCACTATTTATGTTATTAGTGCACGTAAGAGTCAGAATTGACTTAATGTAGCTTGTACATGTTCTTTTTTACAGTACATAAAAAAAGGATCACGTCAGCTCTCTCTGATGTTCCTGACTGATGGCTTGTGGTTCTTGCTAAGAGAGCTTGCAGAACTGTAAATTACAGCTACAATTCAATTTGAGTAAAAATTCAAATGCTCTATCTCAGAAGTAGATCAGTGTTGGGTAGCAGAGATGTAGTTAATATACAGTGGGGTATAAATGTCTGAGAAAACACTGGAAATCTGAGATACAAAATCAAATTTAAAGCTGAAAGTAAACAAAGTTTTTGGAATTTCAGCCATTTACTTTTAAAAAAAAAAGGTTCCAAAATTGGGCTTTCACAGTAATGCCATAGAAGAACCTGTTTTGCTTCCCTAAAGAAACTAAGCTTTTATTAATATTTTTAAAATAAGTCTTTTACTTTCACCAGCGCTGCATTTCTTTGATTAAAATACAGTAAAAATGTCATATTGTGAAATATTGATTTAAAATAACTTTTCTATTTTAATATATTTTGAAATGTAATTTATTATTGTGATGGTAAAGCTGAACTTTTAATAGTAAATACACCAGTCTTACACCAGTCGAGGTGATACACCAGTCTTGATCATCAGGTGATACTTCACAAATTATTCTAATATGCTAATTTGGTGCTCAAGAAAAATGTCTTATTACCAATGTCGAAAATATTTTAAAACCTCCTACACAAGTTTAAAATAACTGTTACCCTTTCAGTCAAATCACTTCGACGTGGGTTACGTTCGTAACCTCGTAACCTTTTTTTCAATTACTGTAACATTATGCAAGCTTTTGATCAGTTTTATGCATTTGTTGAATAAAAATAATTTTACAGCAGTAAAATAGATATTTATTTTTTTAAATCAATTGTGCACTATTTTTAACAAAACTTCAAAAACGAATTATTGCTAATAATACATAATGTAAAGAAAAAGGTTGCAATCAAATAGAAGCATTTTCTCTAGTGGACCCTTCTATTTTATTCTGCACTGGCCTCCCTGTGCAGCTACAGGGGAGCTTGCGCACTTATGGTCAGATCAAATAACCAAATAACAGGAATTTTTGAAAACAATGGCTTCCTGACTTCTGCCTGAACCCTCGCCTTATTATTCTGGGGTCGAAAAGCCTAAACTTGACCCCCCCCCAAACAACTCTTGGCATACAGCCACCTCAGTTTCACCCTGAAGTCTGCCTCAGAGAGGGAGAACACACTCTAAACCAAGTCCAGCTGTGGCAGACTAAGAGATCTGCACCATTACCCCTTCTCAGACCAACCTTCAAGCACATATACTTAAAACTACTTTACCACACATTTGTTTGATATATATATATATAGAGAGAGAGTCAAACAGAGAAACCCTGTGTTCCAAATCAGTCACTTATTAAGTTACATTGCTGTTAGAATTCTGGCTTACAAGACAGCTCATTTAGTTTTTGGAACAGAGCTTCAGTGTACTCACAACCAACTTTCAAGTACCTTTTAAAGAACTCTCTCTTGCATTAAAGTCTTCTGCTGCACTTCCATTACTCCATTTATCAGAATGGTCATCTTCATTGAGTGTTGTGCACTAGTGTTTACTAGAACCATTATAGCAAAAAATAACCACCATTTAGATAAATAAGTATGGACAATTAATATAAAAGAAAAAAGTCTGAAGGCCCTGAGGGAACATGATGGGTTTTATGGCCCCATCTCCATCTACCATTTCTTGGTTAATTGACGTAGGTCCATAAAATAAAAATGCTCATCCTGTGTCCTATTAGCCAAGCAGAAAAACACTAGAGCCGCCATCCACATGCTCTCAGTCTGGAAAGAACACAATGATTTATTATACTCTACGGTTTCGGATTGGGGCAATGTTTGTGTGTACTGACAGGAAACACAACATTTAGTGAGGGCTTTCAAAACAGCATTACCACAGAGCCTGGGCCAAGACAAAATGCCACCCACATTTAGAAGGTTGTTTCTTGTACTGGTCTAACAACCATGGTAACAAAAAAGCCTTATCTACTTAGTCATCCACTGCTACAACAAGCATCAGGAATACTGTGATTCATTTTCTTTTAAGGTCATTTTGACAAACTCTCAGCTTGAGCACTCAAAAGCAAACAATTGACCCAAGTAAAACCTTACAGTTTACAATAAAAGGCTCATTTGTGTGCTAATTGAACTGATGTCAAATAAATGCTATCTGTGCAATTCACATCTAGTAATTTAAGGAAATGTGTTTAAGATTTACCCAAGCATTTGAGTTCCAACAAAAGGAGGACAATAGTCCTCTCTCTCGATTCACCCTCAGACATATGGAACTGTTCAGGAGAACAATAATCGCCTATTCTCAAAGCAACTCCATTTTTACATCATTGAATAAACATTCTCAGATAGACAGCAGATTGCATTCCTAGTAATGAAATGAAAGTCCATTAATCTCCTTTTATATGCATTATCTATACAAAATCTTCAAGAAACTGCAATTGCAGGAGGGTAGGGTCAAACAACCCTCAACAACTTAACTTTGTTTGCTGGTCTTAAAGTTGGCATGAAATATAAATTCAGCTTAATGTAAACGGATCATTTATACATACAAAATTTTACTTGGCTATAAGTCACTATATAAAAAAAGAGATCTGCTGCTTCCATTACAATAGCAGCATTGCCATTTTGAATATTGCTTCATGCAGTGTGAAACGTAGCTTTATGTGAATGCAAACAATCGGCAAAGTAGTAAAGAATAGACTGCAAACAGCAAAAAAAGAGTTGGCTACACGTCATGCGGTAATACATTTACTAAATGTGTACCTATGTTCTACGTTGGCTGGCTACAAACAACTTGACCCGCTTTCAAGTCATTTTACTGAGATAATGGCATATCATTTACCACACCCACTGTAGCAGTAGAAAAAAACCCCAAACCTTTCTAAAACTAGCACCAGTGGGAAACCAACTTAATCATTAAACCATCTTAAGCTGTTTTTTAGATGGGAAAGACAAAGCAAGACATTCTATTGGACTAGTTTTGAGTTCTCAGAAGCAGTCATCATGTATGTGCTGACTCACAGCAAATGCCTATAACAAGGCCTCCTCGAATTCTCAATGAAGGTGCTTTGATGATATAGAACAAGCTGTCATTCCACAGTGCTAAGTGCTGGGAAAGTTTGACAGCGCTAAACTGAAGCGCCATCCACAGGAGCTTTCGTTATGCTGACGCCGATTATGACCATGGAAAGAATGAGGGAGGAAGGGATGAAGATATGGAAGGAAGGAAGCAGCAGGAGGAGGGGTATAAAGATCCTGCGGGATGTGATTATTAATTAATTGTGAATAGTGATGTATGTTCATGCCTCATACTTAGCTTGTGTTTGGACTCGTCCGTGTTTTCTCCAGGAATATACGGCATAGATCTCCTCTAAGCTGGTTGTATTGAATGTTAAGCCGTTGTTTATTTGATTGCGTCATTTCTGAATGTGTCAGTGGCTATCGTCAACCTCTATTAATCTTCCTTTCATCTCTTTGGCTTTGCAATGCTGAGACAGATTTTCACAAAGAAGGTTCTCTCCTTCCACAGAGGCTTTGATCTGATCCTCCCCACCTTCTCTGGTGGATAACAGAATCAGATGGATCTGAGTGGTAATAGGGCCAGAAAACCCAATGAAATTTGCTTTATAGTTGCGGCCCGTGTGAGCAGATGGTCTTTTCCCATCAATGATCTGAACACTGAGATGCTAGATGTAGATTTCAGACTGATTTTATAATCCAACGTCGAACAGCGAGTGTCAGAAAAGGTTCTCCATTGTGCGACCGCTCTTGTCTATATTTAATGGATTGAATCCTTGCTCCTCCGAGAGTGGAGTGAGACAGACAGGGAGAAAGAAAGAGAGAGAGAAACACTTTCTTTGATGAAGTGGAGCAGGTCCCATCATTAGTGGCAGTCCTGTGTGCGAAGCTCCATGCTGCGGGGATGTGATTAAATCAGAGCCTGTAAGACAGTTTTAAAGAGGCATGAACAAGCAGCGGTTTTCCAACATAGTAAACATTCAGCATATACCGAAAAAAGAATCAGTGTCTTTCTCTGATTAGCCCGTTCATTTATAGCTCAGCTGACATTGTATTTTGTGGTTTGAAATACATTCAACATTTTTTATTTGTTTTAGCATCTGCCTAACATGCTTTACCATTTTCCCCCATTTTAGTGGGCAACGGCAGTAGTCTTTGTTTGTTTAAAAAGCCAACAAACAGACAGGCTGATCATTTACTACAGTATGGCCACAAAATGACTATGATCAAGCTAAATCTTTGGCGGAAAAAGCCTTCAGTGGTGTCCAGAAATGGCACAGGCAACTGAAATTTGTATAAACAGGTTTGAATGTTGTGTACTGCTTGAGCATCCATTACAGAGAACAAATTAGCTGCATGAAAATTGCGCAGTCTGAATGCATCAACACAACCGGTTATGTGGGACGCAAATAATATGTCTTACTGCACTTTGAGAGGGAACCGAGCCCTCTGTGGAGATGCATTCTACCATAATCCCTTCTTTAAGATGCCAAGTGAAGTAATGCCGGCCGACCGGCCTACACAATGACTCCACACAACCCTGCACATTTATGAAACCATAAACTGAACATTCATAAAAGCAACATTGGGAAACTTCTGAGACTCTGAAGCAAGCGTGTCCCTCATCAAATAGAGCCGAGTTGAGAAACCAGTTGGGCAATTTTTTGTGTTTAAACATGTGAATGAACAAATCACTTTATGCTAACCTTATTTATATTGATGACTTGATCCTTTGGAGTCCTGATCCAGATTAGGAGAAGACTGTTACTTTATGCTTCACTTCTGAGCCCATCCTGAAATGGCATTATGGCAAGAACATCGTGAAACTCAAAGAACTTCAAACTCAACCACAAAACCACTTCTAAATGGGAGCCCAGTCTAGAAGCAAACCCTAGGGTTGGCATTAAGAACTGTTAGACAAAGAGAGATGGATGGAGGCACAAGCACATTTAGATAGATTTCAAATGGTCCTATTGTTTTTGAGCATATACAATAGATTGTGGTTTGGAAGAACTGGTCACAAAAGATGCATTATTAAAGGAAATTCGGCTGCTTCTTTGAGACTGCTTTCTGTTGGCAGTCATGGTGAACTCAGATTGGCCTGATGCTTGAAAAACTTGCACAGATGAATTGCTTAATCCTCTGTCTACCCCTCACATATGTTGTTAAATTGCAGACCAGTTTGTCAATGGAATGGAATGAAGAAAAACTCGAGAGCAAGCAATCAATCATTTTAATACATGCTCTCTATACTATAGGGAGGATTTCCTTATTTATTGTGACACTGACCAAAAGTATTGAAATAATAACAATTAAAATAAAAAAAAATTGTGTGTAAATCCAATAGCAATCCATGCAGGAATAATGCATAAGGGCTCTGAGAGAGACTCACTCTATGACTGCCAAAACCGTGGATCAAACAGGAATGTTTGATGTAGCTAGTTTATTAACCCACAAATGTGATCAGCATTTCAATTATTAACTGTCAAATTTATAGTAAAGCTCTACCTATACATTTGCAGGTACATATGGTGAGATTTAATAAGTACATTACACAACTGTAATTATTTCTAAGGTCATGCAAAACACTAATTCAAATATTCTATTTATATTACTTCTGTTTTTGGCCATTAGGATTTTTTGAAAGAAAATAATAGATTTAAGTAGCCAGGATGCATTCAATTTACAAGACTTGCTATTCAAAAAAGTCCCATTTTCCACAAGGTTATTTTAGTACAGCTGTACTAAACTGTGAAAATATGTTTCTTAAATCAGTATTTTAGAATGATTTCTGAAGGAACGTGTGGCACTGAAGAGTGAAGACTGGACTAGATCAGCTTTGCCGAATTACATTAAATTAAAAATATTACTATTACTGTGCATTTGATCAAATAAATGCTGCCTTGGTGACCATGGAGAGAAAAATCTTATATAAAAGCACAAATGTCTGAACAGCAGTGTGTATATACTGTGCTCTACACACAGAAAACACTGGGACAGGCTCCAGCATCCAAATGATCCTATTTAAGACAAGTGGTTTGGAGAAAAGATGGATAGTTGTACATACACGTACTGTACGAAGACATTTTAATAAATGTGCTTCATAAATGAAATGCACACACTTTCCAAGTTGCCTCATACAAATGTCCCTAACACACCACTCGCCAACCTTCACAATGCTCTACATAACCTAATCGTTTCAGCTTGGTACTCAGAACTTATCCAGAATCACCATAAGCCAAATCACAAAGTACACAAGCACCTTCATGTTCGTTCAAACTATGACTTATAAACTGCTTTATTTGCAAGAAAGTGAAGGAAGCGCCTGCACACTTCATCAACATACAGTATACTCCCACATACTCAATTTTAGTCACAGCTCTGTCTTTTTGTTTATCAAAGACGTGAACAAGTTCTTATGCAGTTCTGTAACAGTTTGTGTTGGCGTTGCTTCAGCACAGTTAACCTATTGAAAAACTGGAGAAGCGGCATTGCTTGAAAAAAGGCTGAGAGTTTCGCAGTTCGCCAACTTTCTTCTTTGCCCTCCCTAAAAAGTCAAAGTCAAACCAGCTATTGAGAGATTTCTAACTGAAAGAAAAGGCTTTGAAGTGGAGTGAAAGCGTTTTCTTTTGATCTGTGTTGAAACGCTAAATACGTGTCAGTGTGGACATTTGTTCTAACACGCTGGAGATCCAAACAGAGATGAGCTTGTTGAAAGAGAACTTAAAAAAACCTACACACACACTCCTATCTGGAAAAAACGAGTTTTCTACACATCTCTCTGCCATAAGAACCCATACATCATTGACGTTTGTGATTACAGGGAAAAACGATACATCAAGAATAAAGCTGGCTTTTGTTTTAAAGTATGTGTGACTTGAAGGAACTGTCTCAACAGTAATAATAAACAGAAACGTTTCAGTCATGGACTTACTTTCTCAACTGTACCAGAGACAGTGACCGAGTTCAAGACAAAGAGAGAGAGAGTCGGGCAAGGAATCAGAGGGATGGAAAGGATACTCTTCATCCCACAGGACGAGAGATAATGAGTTCCTTTCTACGCGGTTAGTTTTCCTAACTTCATAAACATGTTTAATTGATTAAATGCTCCTGCGACATCCAGACGATATTTCATTATGGTCATGTGGTCATGTGCTGTAAAGGTTAAAGTAGACTGTTCTGCCAATAACTTAATTGGCCAGCAGAGATAAGCCTCCGCTCTCAAGTCCACAGTCGTCTGTCTTAATTTAGCAGGAAGACGTCTGAGAAAAGTTGGAAAAGTAACAAGTGATGAAAATATTATCTCAAAGGTTTTGGTGCCACGAAAGAAATTACATCACATTCAGCAAATTTTTGCTTTGAAAATGCAGCGTAAAGTTAATGGGGAAAGCTTGAAAGTTAAAAATAAAATGTCAAAAAAATGTTACTTAAAATAAACAAAAACAATTGCATCTTATTTTATTTCAGCAAATTCCAGTGGCATTACAGTACATATCCTTTTGACGTAGTTTAACTTGATGCACTAAAATAATTAAAAATAAAACTGAAAAATATATTTGTAAAACCAAAATAGACATTTTTGAAAACATGAGGTTCTCCTCAACCTCCACCAGTGTGCAGCATCCACCTGGATGATGCGACAGCTGTCACAGGACAACGGCGCCAGTGCGCTCACCACAGCCAATCAATGGATGGTGATTATTGGAAGGCCATGATAGACAAGGGCCAGAGGGAAACTGGCCAGGACACCAGGGTTACACCCCTACTCTTTACGATGAGTGTCAAGGGATTTTTAATGACCACAGAGAGTCAGGACCTCGGTTTAACGTCTCATCCGAAAGACGGTACTCTATTGACAGTATAGAGTACTGTCACTATACTGGGGAATTAGGACCCACACAGACCACAAGGTGAGCACCCCCTGCTGGCCTCTCTAACACCTCTACCAACAGCAACCTAGTTTTCCCAGGAGGTCTCCCATCCAAGTACTGACCAGGCTCAACCCTGCTTAACTTCAGTGGGCAACCAGGCTTGGGCTGAGATAGCTTAAAATGGGTAACTTAAAATAGTTGCATTTTGTGAACACTGAAAGATAAGGTAAAAAGTAGAAGAGCAGTTCTGTTCATCTAAAATAATCTAATCATGTTCACCTTAAATAATTCTATTGTCAATGTCAGTGCTAAGCATGTCTCAACTATGATTTGCAGAATTGAACATCTTTAAAGAATAATAGTGATGAGAGTGAAGTTTTATTACTTCATGAACACACTTTACTAAAGCTGTTCACAAAATAATTCATTCATTACAGGATGTTCTGTAAAGTTTGTAGTCTGTGCTACTGTAAATAAGTTTGCCCATACACAGTCCAATCAGCGTTAAGAATAGTCCTCCTTTAAACGTGTAAACATAATACATGATGTTCTTAAGCAAACCACATAAGGCTCCAAACACTCATAATTTCAGCTGACAGGCCACACTTGAAGCAATTGTTTTTAAATAACACAAACCTGAAGTTATCCATTCCTCTACATAAACACAGCCTGCCTCTGTGAGGTATTTCTTGGAGCGCAACAAAGAGCTTTCTGTGTAACCTCAAGTGCCAAAAGCAATATTTTCATTTGGAAGCCATACCTGTCCTCTGATTTCCTGTCTTATGTAAGATATTCTTATACACAAGATAAGACTGGTCTGTGCCGTGTTGAAAAAGAGACAGCATGATGATTTAAAGCAGTCTGATCTAGCTGACTGAGAAACTCCATTAAAAGTGTTGATAGTGAAAGAAAACCTGCTTACGCAATGAAAGAGACTACTGTACAAGAACATACAAAGTTTTAAAAAATGCAAGACTTGAAGACTGTCTAGTTAGCAACTTTTCTAGAGCGGACAAATCTATAATGCTCTTCTGGTAATTCTGGTTTGGTTCTCACCACAGATATTAACAGACCTCACTGAGTACTGAAAACAGAGGCTCAAAGATTAAATCACATCATATTTCCCCGCTCCCAAGAATGAAACGTTTCAGACACCGTCGCTGGGCAAATCTGACAGACAATAAGGCGACAGTAGCGGAGGATTTCACAAAGAGCCTCTTTCAGATCCCCTTCATTTTCCCGCGGTTTTCAACAGCAGTGTTGATGCCGTCTGTCATGACTTTGGCGCCACAGCCCGGTTACTGGGGCCAGAGCTCCGTTCCCACTAACGCGAGGAAAGAGCAGAACGTCTAAATAATTACACCGTACTAAAGTACATAATGAATTTAGCAGGATAATGCGCGTCTATAATCTTTTATAGTTACTTCCATAAATAGTTTACCCACATGTCCTTAGGTTTTACATTGCTGGCTCAAGTTGAGCTGGCCGCTGTCCATTAGGGATGTTGATGGAAATTATGAGTCATTTCGTTCTCGCTATTCGGATCAATAACCGATTCAGCTATTCTTTACGTCAATCGGTTATTACGAAGGACGTTATCCGTAACTAAATGTAGCCTACTGTTAATCAGTAATACTAAAAACTTTATTATAAACTTTAATTGATTTATTGTATGAAGGGCTCTCAAGTGCCACGCATTGAGCGTGACAGTCACTCATTTCGGTCTATTGTCACGCACTCCCGCCACACATTGTATTTCTCACGCAGA
>JAUCNO010000425.1:10317935-10333129 GCA_032353835.1 Enteromius viviparus
ATATAATATATATATATATATATATATATATATATATATATATATATATATATATTCTGTTCTATACTGAAGACTGATGTATTAATGTAGTATATTATTAATTAAATAATTTAGCAGTTTACAAAATGAAGACATTTTTTAGCATTTGAAGAGTATAATAATACCATTATTTTAATCATTAACACATAGTTATTAGTCACTTAAAAAAGCTTGAAAACACCGACTGGAAAGTAATACTAAAACATTAGTAATTGTGATATTTTTGGAGGTAACCAGGGTAACGGTGATAAACTTTCAGTGTAGGAACATACTGAGCGTAGTATCCACGTGGCGCAGTAGGTGGCAGTGATTTGCCTTGTCCCGTAGTAAGAGGGGAGTGGTTTAAATGCCAGGATCACCCCCTGATGAGGATTATTTAAGCAGTCTGTCTGAATCAGAGGGGTGTTGCCCTGTCCAGACACAATATTCTGCAATAACATTTTCTGTGTCTCCGCTAAAGACAGACTCCTGCCATTCAGCTATAGGTAAGTCCTACATCTGTTTTACCTTTAAACAACCTTCCCAGCCACAACGTCTTGACGTCAGCAGAAAGGACGATTTAATAAACTGCAAACAATGCTGAACTGTTACTTTCCTAACAGGCTTCTCTCTGTGCGTAATGTTTCCACCGGAGCGATACTTTTTTACGGGAAACGCCAAAAACTCCCAACACATTGCCGTTTAAATCGTTTCTGCATGTGTAGGCCGTGCACTGCTGTCTATCGCATTGTTTTATGCAGTTTTTTTATTGAACACTGAAACTGCTCATCAAACAAAGCCATATATGGTGAGATTCTGATTTCCTTTTTATTATTCGGTGAAATTGTGCGCAGTTTGCGGAACGGCTCTGACCTGCTGTCACGTATGCATTTAGAAGAGTAGGTCCACTGTAATGATATTTGGATCGCTTTATCATTTGCCTCAACTTCGGTCGAGTGGAAAAACGATTGGTTTCGGCATTAAAGTGCTGAAACGATCAATAACATGACTAAAGCAAACACACTGGACTACTTTTAGTGTAGATTTGGTGTTATGCAAAAAGGGATTTAGCTATTATAGGAACTTAAATATTTGATTTACATATCATGCGTTGAAATAGTTCCACTTTTTATTACTCATCATCAGACCCTTGCGTGCATTTATCATCTGTTACCATAGAAACGCACACAACTGAGACAAACATTGTGGTAAAGATGCTGTAGTGAAAAAGGAAGTTGCTCCACGTCACTTTAGGAAACACCAAATATTTGCAACCTTCCAGCAGAATTCATGTTTATGACGGCTACTGTATGAAGCTGTGTTTGCTCTGGCTACACTAAATAACTACATATTACAAATAAATTTGATTTTTGATGAGATTTTTGCAGCTATGTAAGAATCCTAGGTTGATCATAGATCATTTAAGTGTTTTCTTTGTTTAAAGAACATTTTGAAGATCTAAATAACTTTTTGTGGACTTGAAAGTTACCATAGATTTGTTTCACTATATCATTGAGGATATCTCAAAGACTTCCAGTGTTTTTCAGTACATTGGGTTAATCATATATTTTATGGCATAACCCTACCTCCACGTCTAAATATAACCATCACAGGAAACATAAAATCAGTTCCGTTTGTTTCATGCAGTCTGCAGCCATAACTAGCACAAAGCCTGATAACATATTTGTGTTTCAACATGGGTGTTCTAATCCAAACACACCTAGACACACACAGACCTAGTGATTACTAGAATAACAGAGGACTGTGAGAGTAGGTCATACTGTACCTCCACAGAAACGAGAGAGCAGTAGTCTTTTTGAGCTTATTGATGCCACAGATTTGATATAGTCTAGGTCTGCTGCATCAACTGCAACTCGCAAAAGCTTGACAATGTCTTCAGGAATATACTTAAGAACAGTAAAACACAATGGATTGTATCAAATGATATTTTATCATGTTATAATATTATAAAACCGACAGTGCCTTCAGACGCTACCATTCATAACACATTCACAGCATTTGCTTTGTGTTGCATTGCATGCGTTTGCATTCTTGAATTTCTTAAGGAAGGTGCTCTGTTATCTGTTTAACATTAAATCAGCGGGACAACACAAGGAAGTATCAGCCACACCCATCTGATAGTAACAGACTGACACCCTTAATAGCTCGGACTTTGAACGCTTGCATGTGCATCTGTATACAAACTTACAAATTCTGAGAAACTTGTATTTTAATATAGGGCCTGGCTATAAAATACATTAAGTGCAGTCACTGGTTAGACTGTTTTGTCTTTCGGTAAACACAGGGTGAAGTCGGAAGCTTGAACAAGGCTTAGAATTAACTCCATGCTAAGATGTTATCTAAGGAACTTTGGTGCTTGTAAAAGGTGTAGGAAGAAATATCTAGATGGAAAAACTGAGTCACTCCAGGAGTTCCTCTCATTTAGGCATTTCTCCTGGAAAAAAGGAAGATGATTGAGTCAGTTGTTCCTGACTGAGGATTGTCAAAATACTTAAATTATTTTACAATGCACAGTAGTTGAGATCAAGTTGGAAGTGTATGCTGGTCGTTTAACAGATTCAGGATAACTGCCTGTGTTCATTTCCACTGCAGATGTGTCAAATTTCTGACAGGGACACAGTGTCTGAACATGTTCAGATTCTGTTCAGAATTTGCTAGAACTATGAGGAAACGATGGCTTTTCTAGTTTAACAAATATCTGAATTCAACTATTGAAGTACTTTAAGTATATATTTGTATATTATAAATAACTTCCCAGACATACTACTATCACCAAAGAAATAGAAATCAATGCACTAGAAATGTTTTTTGGTACCAGCCAACAATCTCTTGTTATCAAAAAAAGAACAAAATTGTTGGGTGGTGTCTTGGTTTTATCCATCAGTTATTGATTAGATGGAGGCAGATCTGAAGCTTGGATTCTGCTAAAACAATGACTTTTAAATCAGATTTAAACATGCATGGATGATGAATCATTCACAATAAGATCAACAGCATGCATTAAGAAAATACACAGGTGAACCTTCATTTCATATCCTTGGTATTCAGATTCGAACATATTATCCTACTGCTTTTTTTTATTAAGGAGTGTATACAGGCACTTCCCAGAAACACATCCCTCCCATTTTGACCCGTCAGCAAATGTCACATGACCTACTGTAGTCTATAAATAGTCTTCTGTGGGCTAGCAGACTAGTGGTATTCTCATCGGCTATACCATACGGATGTGTTTAGTTCAGAATAGCCTGTTGCATGCTAAATATTTCATGCATGTCTCAAGAATAACCCGGAAGAGTATATTAGAGACTGAGATCAGTCATTTGAATCAAACAATGTTCTGTTTAATTAGTCTTTCTGTCACACTAATGCTTTGTGTTCAGAAGGCATCTCAGAAGTTACCACGTCTCTTTATGTACTTGGGCACATCAAAACATTTGGAGATCAGTTCCAGATTACATGACATAGACTTTGGTGTACAGGCTGACACAACAACAGCTGAAATAGAACAAATGGCTGCCTGTTGAAGTTCATTATATAGCAGATATTTTATAGCACGCCTATATCTGGCTTAAAATAGATGCTTGATTGTGAAGCATGTGCTGATTGTTGTTTGATACAGGAGGTGTCAGTGAATGCATGGTGACAACTGTATCTTGTATAGTTCTTATGCAGTGCTTAATTGTTGGGCCTGGCACTTTGTTTAGTCTTCCATGACTGTAGAGAAAAAACCAAGACCTTATCATCGTAATATTCGAACATATGGTCGATTTCTGATGCAATGTGCTTAGAAATTATGAGAGACTAGGTGCTTAATGATTATTGCAAATATATCTGTACAATATTGGTTATCGGCTCATTTGTTTTTCTCTTTGTTATATATAGTATATATACAGTACTGTGCACAAGTTTTAGGCCACTAGTATATTCACCAACAAAAAATGGTTTTGAGTTGATTATTTCTTATTGTTTCTTTTGCGGTAGTGTGTCGGTTGGAAATATCAGTTTTCCAAACATTATTTTTTGTCATTAATTATAATAATGCAGTGAGATTATTGTCTGCTCAAGGAGTCTGACAACAGCCAGTGCTTCACACAGAGATCTGATCTGATCATCTGTCTGGAATGATGTGAAGTAACAGAACAAACTGAGACAGACTCAATCCAGAAGATGTGTCCAAGATGCTTTAAAACATCTACCTGGAAAGCTACCTTAAAAACTATGGACAAGTGTACCTTTGAAAAGAAGCTGATTTACCAAAAGCTGTAATACTAAATATGTATTTGTTTTAGTTAATATAAGTTAATTGAATCTATTTATGTCATTATATTTGAAAGCATCCTCATTTTACAGCATTTTTACACGAGTGTCTAAAACTTTGAACAGTACTGTAGCTTTCCAGGTAGTTTTTTTTTAAGCATCTTGGAGACGTTACCATTCTGAAATAACCCATTTTTTTGTTAGTAAAAATACTAGTGCCCTAAGACTTTTGCACAGTACTGTGTGCATATAAATATATTTATATATATAATATATGTATATGTATATTTATACCTTTAACAACTTGGAGTGTTGCTGGGCAAAATGCACAAAGGCTGCCTTTATTTGATCAAAAAAAGGTTGTAATGTTATAAATGTCACTTTTGATCAAAAGTATTAATTAAAAGTATAAATACTGTGGTTATTTTTTTATTTTACAAAGAATCAGTCACCATTTTGTTAACGCACTTATTAAAATAGACCAGGAACACGAACACCATATTTGGAATTGCATGTCCTCCTCATCCCTCCTTTATTGTAGTCAGTGGCTTCAATTACAAATATTATTTGCTCCAATAGTTTGGTGTTTCATAATGTTAAGCGATTCTATAACATAACTTCTAAATTAATTGTGATTGATTGCTTTGTAAATATTGGTCCTTGGTAAACACTGCCTTCTTGATTGGATACTTTTTTTTTTGTCTTTTGAGGAATGTCTTGTGGTCAGTAAAAACAATTACAAAGCTACCGTCTCATTTCTGAATGACTAATGTCTAAAACATCCCAAACTTCACCATATCCCCACCCTACAAGTGGGCGGTAAGCTCAGCTGACACGGTCACCCTCTCAGAGGCCCTTGGCACATTAAGTGCTGGCGAGCAACTGTATGCGAGGGCTGGTGTTTTGAATGATACGGTCAGGCTGTTTGTCCACGGTTGCCACTGTCACTCCAACAACATTAGTCACAGTGCTTCCTTTTTCCTGCATCCATCCCAATTGTCCACCACCATAGAAGGAAACTCCGAGCCACTAGATTTTTTATAGTCCAGTTAACTAGGTTTATGTTGATTTAAGATATTTTAGGAGTGGGCAAAACTCAGGAAATTAAGTAAACATTTGTATAAATCTCTCACAAATGTTGGGAAATGCTTTGTTGGCTAATGTGTTTGTGTATTTTAAATTTTTTGTTGCTCTAGACAGCATGGTGTACCACCCAGAGTTTGAGCGAGCAGGCAAGGAACCTGGGCTCCAAGTGTGGAGAATTGAGAAGTTTGAATTGGTGGCAGTTCCTGAGAACCTCTATGGAGGGTTCTACACTGGTGATGCTTACATGGTCCTCAATACTATCAAGCAAAGCTCTGGCAGCCTACAGTATGACCTCCACTTCTGGCTAGGTAAGAGGTCAATGTTATATTAAAAAAAGATTTATTTTAGTACTGAGGTAAATGTTTAGCTAGTTATCAGATGCATCAGCTACATTTCTTACCAATGCTCTTCCATCAACTGACAGGTGACTACTGCACTCAAGATGAAAGTGGAGCAGCTGCCATTTTCACAGTGCAGATGGATGACTATTTGGGTGGAAAGCCCATCCAGTACCGTGAAGTTCAAGGCTATGAGTCCAAAGCATTTCTTGGATATTTTAAGAAAGGGCTGCAGTACATGGTTAGTGGCCTAATTGTCAGCGGGACAAATGGAAAGTGAGGAAAAATGGGAATGAGGATATCCAAGATGAAACAAAGTTTTGATTGATAACATGAATTACAAATTGCTTTGCTTTGTTTTATTTGTTTAGTTTTGGCTTGCTTTTCTTTTTAGTTTGTTTTGCCTTTCTTTTTACTTTTGTTGTTTTGTTTTTCTTTTATTGTTATGTTGTTGTTTCATTCAGGTTTTGTTTTTATTTAGTTTTTTTTATTTTTGCTTTTATTGTTTTGTTTTGGTTGGGTTTTCTTTTGCTTTTATTGTTGTTGTGCATGGCTGTTTCGTTTAATTTAGTTTTTTCTTGGATTTATCTTTTTGTTAGATTTTTTTCTTTGCTTTTATTGTTTTGTTGTTTGTGTTTGTTTGTGTGTATGTGTTGTTTCATTTAGTTTCTGTTTTGTTTTCCAGAAAGGAGGAGTTGCATCTGGATTCAAGCATGTGGTCACCAATGAAGTTATAGTACAACGTGTGCTACAGGTCAAAGGTCGGCGTGTTGTCAGAGCAACGGAAGTGCCAGTCAGTTGGGAGAGCTTTAACCAGGGAGACTGCTTCATCCTGGACTTGGGCAATGTGAGTATCATGTGAATATATTGATATTGATATTATAAACATAAAAATAAAAATTTTTGCTCTGTGTATTTTTCCAGGAGATCTACCAGTGGTGTGGTTCAAAGAGTAACCGCTTTGAGAAGCTAAAAGCTACTCAGCTTGCGAAGGGCATTCGTGACAATGAACGTAGTGGTCGCGGTCGAGTATATGTGTGTGATGAAGGGGTGGAACGTGAGAAGATGTTAGAGGTAAGAAAGACAAAAAGCTTCAGCTTCAAAATTGACAAGAGATTCACAAAATGCATGATCCAATTATCTTCTGGCAGGTTCTTGGAGAAAAACCAGACCTGCCTGAAGGAGATTCCGATGATATCAAGGCTGATGCCTCCAACAGGAAGATGGCCAAACTCTATAAGGTAGCCAATGGATTTTAAACCATGCAAATATGTAAATAATCCTTGTAGACATGAAGCGCATTAAATTTGTTGATGTTTTCCTGTACTTTAGGTGTCTGATGCCAGTGGAGACATGGCAATTGCTCTGGTGGCTGCTGAGAACCCTTTCTCCCAGAGTGCACTGGAATCAAGCGACTGTTTCATCTTGGATCACGGCTCAGATGGCAAAATCTTTGTTTGGAAAGGTAAATGGTATTGACTGACAAAACAATAGGAGACTTTTATTTGACTTTTTTCAGAGACACCAATGTTTGTTTTATAGGAAAAGATGCCAATGTGGAAGAGAGAAAGGCTGCCATGAAGGCAGCAGATGAATTCATCAAGAAAATGGGTTACCCAAAACACACACAGGTTCAGATTCTCCCTGAGATGGGCGAGACGCCTCTTTTCAAGCAATTCTTCAAAAACTGGCGTGATGTGGACGAGACCGAGGGTCTGGGTGTGGCTTATGTCTCAAACAGCATTGCTAAGATCGAGAAGGTGCCATTCGATGCTTCAACTCTCCATGATTCACCAGCCATGGCCGCCCAACATGGAATGATCGATGATGGCAACGGAGACAAACAGGTCAGTGAGTAAGCACACGCTGCATGTAACTGGACCTGAGGGTGACTTTACTTTTTGTGTATACAAATACAATGGTGGTACTGTAATGATCTTTTTATTTTTATGTGACCTGATACTTTAGATCTGGCGTATTGAAGGATCAGACAAGGCTCCAGTTGATCCCTCTACTTATGGCCAGTTCTATGGAGGAGACAGTTACATTATCTTGTACAATTACCGCCATGGAGGCAGACAGGGTCACATCATTTACATCTGGTATGATTTGATCTTGAACACATTCTGCCTAAGCCTTTTTTGACATAATGCCATGATATTATGTGTTTTCTTTTAACAGTTCAGTAGGTGTCTGACTTGCTTGTGATGTCTGTTGCAGGCAGGGTAAGGAATCCTCACAAGATGAGATTGGGGCATCTGCCATCTTGGCTGCCCAGCTGGATGATGAGCTTGGAGGTGGACCTGTGCAGGTAATGCCAATGAATAATTCTTAATGGAACACTTGATCGCACTCATATCCATATGTGTAATGCTGAATTTATCATTAGGGGCTTCTCCATCAAAAGTGCAATTGTGATTTATTTTATTTATTTTTTATTATTATTATTATTTTAAATCCTTTTTCAAGTGAAGATGGAACAGCATTTGCAACCGATTTTAAAACTGTGGTGCTGCGGCATGTTTAAATAAAATGGTATTAAATGATATTCATGGTATAGGACAGGACTTCATTGGACAACTTTGCTGTCACTTAAATTTAATATTTAAAAACATTATTCATTTAATAATGCTGTTAAATTTCTCGATGTCTAAATTAACTTGTAACCTTCAAAATGGCTGGTTTATATTTAATTAAATGTATTTTATTTTTAATTTAGTTATTTTTATATAGTTAGTAAAATGTTTTATATAGTCAGTTTACTGGTTCTTTAACGTACCATGAAACGTGTAATAAGTTCACTGGCATCAGTCAGAACTGTAATGTTACCAATTCATCAATTTAGTCATGCACAAAATTCATGTGCATTACAAAAATATATTTTTTGTTGTTGATGAATGACTGCTCTTAATTCATGTTAAATTAATTAGGGTTGTTTTTGATTTACATGTTGACTAAGCTTAAGCTTCATGGTGCTCCTGGTTCCTACTGTATCCTGTCATATCTTAGCTTCCTTCCTTGTTTTTTTGTTTTTTTTTTCCTCATCTGTTAAACCATCTTCCACCTCTGTGTCTTCCTTCCTGTTCTTTATTCATATTCCACATCCTGCTGTAGATGGCTGGGGCTCGCCTCACCACTCAGGTATCCAATTTTTAGGATTGCATGCCCCTGTACAGAGCCTGTACGTTCCTCCCCCACATTTGTACAAATAAAGATGATCTTGCACCACATTACATGAACAACAGATATACATCTAAAAGGAAATTCCTCTACATTTGGGAAATTCTTACTCATGTTCCCCTAACGCTTGTTCATTTTCCACATTGTAGCAGACTAATGTCCATTATCTAACTGAATTTCTACAGCTAAAAGAATCAAGGCTGGATCAGAGGGATTTTAGAATCATGATTTCATTGGTGTCTGCATAATAGGTGTGCATGATTAATATGTAAAAAGATGATTGTTTTTTTTTTGTAAGGCTCTGTACACTGACATGTTTTATCATTGTACACGCCTCCACTAGTGTACTTGTGTCCTTGTGTCATTTTTTTGTGCACAAATGACTAACTGTCTTCCACATTTACAGATTACTTTTGGTAATGAGCATGTAAACATTAACAGAAATGCTCCATCGTGAATTTTACAACTGTTATTTATTGATTGGTAGTGTGGTTTTCCTGTCTGGATTTATGCATGCTGTCATGCACATTAAACGGTACACAAAGAACACATTCAGCATGTTAAATTAGATGATGTGTAAAATGCTGTCAACAACATTCAAAGAATCACATGTTTTTGTCCTTTGTACATAATCGGTCAGAATTATGAGGACAAAATATCTGAATCTATATATATATTTCAGAAAAAAATATATGTTTATATATTAATATCAATAAATATATATAGGTTTAGACATGCAAGTACATGTAAATATTTTCTAAATATATACTCTATGCGTGTACTGATACATACATAATAAATATACACAGTACATAAACATTATGCAAACAAAAACTTTTATTTTGTTTGCAATAAGTTGTGATTAATCTCTTGATAACACTATTGAAATGGTTGTTTTAAGTTGTAATATTTTTTTCTGTTTTTACTGCATTTTTATTAAAATAATGCAGCCTTGGTGAGCATAAAATGCTTCTTTTACCTTAAATGTTTGCAATAAATGCAATGTTAAATTCTGCACAGAGTAGCATGGGAAGACCAAATGTGAGTTTGGGGGGGGGGGACCAACTTTAGCTGTGACCATTGATACATCTCTGCTTCCTCCTGAAGTTGAAAGCCCAGTCATCATTCTGACCACAAAGGATGCTGGGAATGTTGGCTTTAGCTCCACATTCCAAACAGTTAGCTCTAGACTGCCACCTTCTGAAATTAAATGCATCCTCAATCAAAGACCAATAACAGTGTATTTTGTCTGATGTACTATATATCAGAATTCCAGCATTTTAATAGTTTGCGAAACCAAGTCTTCCTGTTGTCCCTGTTTCATGCAAACTCGCTGTGTATTTTTCAGGTGCGGGTGGTTCAGGGTAAGGAACCTGCTCACCTCATGAGTCTGTTCGGAGGGCAACCCATGATCGTGCACCAGGGCGGTACCTCCAGGGAAGACGGTCAGACTGCGCCAGCCGAGACTCGGCTGTTCCAAGTGCGATCAAACTCTGCAGGATGCACGCGAGCAGTGGAGGTCAGCATCTAATGTTTACCATTTACTAAACTAATAATATAAACTAATAATATAAACTAATGTTTAATATTTACTATTGTTTTTCTAAAATTTTATTCTCACAATAATAGCTGATGTTAACCATTGTTGTATCCAGGTTGATGCTGTGTCCTCCAATCTGAATTCTAACGATGCCTTCGTCCTGGTGACCCCAGCTGCGTCGTTCATATGGGTGGGACGAGGAGCCAGTGATACAGAGAAACATGGGGCACAGCAGCTCTGTGACATCCTTGGAGTGTCTGCCTCAGAGCTGAGTGAAGGAGGAGAGGATGGTAAGTCATATTTCACCCAGAAATAAAAACCTGAGCTTTCAAAGATTAAAAAAGATCATAAAAACATAATAGTGGTCCATATGGAATTTTGCGGTGAACTACTACTACCTTTATAGATACTTAAATAAACCTAAAGAAATCAAAGTATGTCAAAGTATGAAAAATTTACAGTATATATTGTTTTATTTAAATTTCATTCATGTGTACCCAATTTTTGTAACACTATAATGTAATGTAACATTAATGATTTTGCTCAGAAATGTTTATTCAAAGAAAAACGATTCTCATAATTTTAACTTCATGTAAATATGCATGTATGCATCACAATGCAGGTAGTTTCTGGGACTCTCTGGGAGGAAAGGCCCATTACCGCACGTCCTCCAGGCTAAAGGACAAGATGAATGCCCACCCACCACGACTGTTCGCCTGCTCAAACAAAACTGGGCGTTTCATTGTGAGTAACCCTGTGTTTATACCTGCCCTGATTTAAACGTATTGTCAGTATAACAAAGAGCCATTCATTATGGATGCATTAAAATTCATGCAGATTGAAGAAGTTCCTGGAGAGATGACTCAAGAAGATCTGGCTACAGATGATGTCATGATCCTGGACACCTGGGATCAGGTAAACTGGCTACTTTAAAAGAATTCTTCTGCTTTATATACTTGTGTTGTAATAAAGGAGATATTATATATAAGGATATGAGTACTACATATTCTTAGTCATATCAATGTGACCAGGAAACAGTTTGATATTGCTTGCAAAAGTTATTATATCAGAAATTCATACTTCTGAATGGCTGTGTGTGTAGTTACAGCATCGACTGGCTGGAGAAGCTAATTGGCCAAACCTGGATTCAAAACAATTTCCAAATAGATGGTTAATTGTTACATTTCTGGCAGTTCAGCTAAATTTCGTATTATGCTTGTCTTTTTTTTTTATGCACTGACATGCAACTGACGATTAATGAATTAATAACATATCACAGGGAAATCAAATGAATCTTGATGTGTTTTGCAGGTGTTTGTTTGGATTGGTAATGAAGCTCATGACGAGGAGAAGACTGAGGCAATGACTTCAGGTAAAAGTTGTTAAAAATATCATGTAATAAAGTATAAAAAATAAATAGCACATTTTTCATGCTACACTATTGTGTATAGTCATGGAAATATTTGTTCTTTGTGTAGAGTACAAATGACCTACAACGTTAATCATGTGACTTATACAAAAGACAATTTCAGGGAATACTCTGTCCCACAATGCATGTCTTGTTTATCTAAGCAATTGCAATTTTTATAAAGGAAAAATTAATTAAAATCATTCTAATTTACTGTTTTGGTGCACCTTTAATGTTTTATTTGAATATTTTTGTGGAAACATTAATATAATGTTCCACATAATTCTTTGTTGAATAGAAGATTAAAAAGAACATAATTTCTTTGAAATATTTTATACTGTTATATACGTCTTTATGGTCTCTTGTATTCAGCAAGGACATATGAAATTGATCAAAATAATTTCTTCATGGACTCCAAACTTTTGAATGTTACTGTAAATTACGACAAATTTATTCAGTTAACATTGTCTGTGGTCAATACTACAGTCCAGTAGGTGGCGATAATGTTTACAAAATAGAAAGGAATTATTTTGAAAATCCCAAAACTCTTTGAATCCCATATCAAACTTGTCCTCTTTCTCCAGCTGCCCGATACATAGAGTCTGACCCAGCCAACCGTGACCCGCGCACACCCATCGTGAAGATTAAACAGGGCTTTGAGCCGCCCACTTTCACAGGCTGGTTCCTGGGCTGGGACCATGACTACTGGAGCACTGACCCTCTGGAGCGGGCCATGGCGGAGCTGGAGATCTGAACTGAGCTATCACCCCTGACCTTTAAACCCCACTGCCTTACTGCAAGTTGATCGAAGTTGCCCTTAGAAACATATAAGATGCTTATCAGGGCCTAATCATGAATTCAAAACCCAAAGCTGGTCCTGAGTCAGTATCAAAAGGCAATTTTTAAAAAGAGCACTTTACATCCCTGAGCTTCAATCACCAAACATAAGACAACTCCATTAATTCTTCACCTCGTAACTTATGTATTTAAGTGTTTTCCTCCTGTGCTAAATGATGTTGTGTTTGATCTGCACACCTTATGTTGCTGAGGTGCATGAGCTTTTATCAGAAAATATACAGGGCTATCATCAAAATCTGTCAGACATCTTTTGCCTTCCTTTTCTATAAACCTTTTTATGTGACCAGTATTAAGAGTTTTACTAGCAATACTACTTGTGGTTTTAATTTATATATTTTTTTAGGTGAACAGAGTTTATGATGCCATCAAAATACTGGCCTAATGGAGTCTCAGGAGCTCATTGCTTGGCTGTGTTTGGAATAGCATACTACTAATACTATTCTGTAAGTGTATTCTAGTGTGTGTACAGTATGCACATTTTAATGCGCATGACAAAATAAAAAATTAATATTGGATGTTGAAAAAAGGTGAAATGTTGCTTTAATACTAACTGGAAAAAGTTACAATTACTTACCTGAAATAACTAAAAATAAAAAATGAACATCAAAAAATTGCAAAACCACATGGGACAATTACTAAAATTAAACTGAAAATATAAAATCTAGTTCAAGATATTAATACAAACTATAATAGTATATAAATAATACTGCTTTCTGGAAGTTAACATCAGATATACGGTTTAATTTTAGTTTTTACTTTAAATAACTGTTTGCAAAAATTGATTTAAAAATGCGAAACACATTTAAAAGCTTTCGTTTTCATTTAATATCATTTGCTGTTTAAATGTGTATTGTGACTTGTAACATACTATTGCTTCAAATGCTTAATGTGAAGTAATACCTTGCTATTTTCAATCAGGCAGTATGCAGTACACACTGGGCAGTATTCATTAAGTAGTACGCTAGTACTCCTTCCAAACACAGCCATGGTCCGTGTGAGCAATGACATAGTTCTACAGGCAGAGGACGCTCTAACCTTTTTCAAAGAAACTAATACTGCTTCTTATCCGTGTTTATAAAAAGCCATTCCCATGGTTTTAATGCAAAAATAGCCATTTCTTGGAGTGCTTTTTAATGAAAGACGGTTAAACTAGAATGCTGTTTTAAAGAAGCCTCTCTTGTAAAAGGCCTAGAGAACCAACTTTTTCCCACAAACGATTATGAGAATAAATGATTAGAGGTCAACTGTTCATTACTAGGCTCTGATTTAGATAATTGTTTACATATGGGTCTATTAAATCAGATAGTAGTGCAGAAATTGGCTGCCTTTGATATTTGTTAAAGACTCGCTTATTCCAGAAGATACTCCTGCTTTCGCAAACCTTTTCTCCCTGAGATAAAAAATATTGACGTCCAAAATTTACTACTGTACTTCTACAATAAAGAACCACAACCCCAAAATGTTTCCAGTGTGTTCTTCAAAGACTGATTTATGCGTCATGTTAGTAGTCTGGGAAAATAACAAGGTTAAGCGTTTATGTACTTATAAGTCATGAGAACGATTACACATCATGATTTACTGAAGGAAATGGGAAAATCACACATTGGACGCAAACAAAACCCTTCAATATTACTACGTACATAAAAGTGAGCTAGACAAAACAACAGATATCATTTTCAGCATACATCGGTTAACTGACAGAATAAACGATTACATATATAGAATTGTAATAGACTGATACGTGATGAAAAATAAACATTTCCAAAATAAACCAGCTTAAACAGTCCCAAGCAGCACTGACACTAATTTCACATCTTTTCTCAAGTCTTTGTAATTCTATCCTCTGATATTTGAAGCAGCAAATACAGTCATTAAAAGCAGAAACATTGACCTCTATAGGCTTCATTTGTTTTCAGCTGCAGTCTGATGTAAAAAAAACTATATATATATATCATATTACATGTATGTAAATGTCTGGTAGATAAAACAGTAAGATAGAAAATTTCATAAACCAAGCAATAAAATATTAATGTCACAGGAAATGGATGTATAATTGCATTGCGGTTTTAAAAATCAACCAACTTCATGTAAACCTGTACATATTAATTCAGTAATTGAAACGGATATGGCTTAAGGCTTTTATATTGACAGTCCTCGTTAATAAAGGTTCAAGAAAGCGAGAAAAACCGGTAGGCACAATAAGCACTGCTGTCAGTTTCACGTTTTGACACCTGATACTATTCACATATTCCTTATACGGATTTTTATCTGTTAGGCAATCAAGCAGGTTAGTTTACAAATGCCTAAAACACACACACACGGACTCACATGGCCAGAAGATGTTCCATAAACTGTCAACCAAAAGACCAAACATCACACTCCAGTATTCAGTAACTAAAAGATCAACCAGTTCAGGGGGCTCATTTATAAAGACTTGCGTAGAAACCAGCCTTGATTTTATCTAAGAACTTTTCTGATTTGATCGTAA
>JAUCNO010000425.1:10333229-10344993 GCA_032353835.1 Enteromius viviparus
ATATTTCAGTGAAAGAGGCAAGATTGTCTTTTTTATCTGAAATTCCTTGGCCGTGCGTTGAACTATCTGCAATACCACCAGGCATTACCACAAGGAAACGGTCGTACGCCTGCTGGAATCTGACGTGGAGATAAGTACTTTTTTACGTCAAAGACGGTTTTTATAAATCTGTACTTTGTTGTGGATTTGATCGTACGAACACTCTAAGATCAAATCAGTGCGTAAGAAAGTTTTATAAATGAGGCCCCTGGTCTGTTTTGCTTTACTTTCTTGCTACAACCAGAGATTGTACACAATTTCAATTAGTAAGGCCTGTTCAAATTCTTGATATGCATAAAAACATTTTAATACAAAGCAAAAATATGCTTTAATTTTTTCTTTAAAAAATGGCCTCTATTTAGCAAGTATTTTTTGACTTTCATATTGTTTGGCTGTATCAGATTTCCTTCGAATGGTGTTAACAAGTCTTTACTAGGAACATATACAGATCATTCTTCAATGTACAGTAGGGTCCAAATGTGAGATGACTAGTGAAATTGCTTCTATTTTGCATTTTTCTAATATAGTACATTATCAGAATAACAGTTTGAGACAGAATTCATCAAATGACCTCCACAAACTCCACTTGAGGTTTCAAAAATTCTATACCAGAACCTCAGACTTCTGGACCCGGCTGTACATTATACTCACATGAGTGCTTGTTATATAACATCCGTCTGTTTATTTCTGCATGGATGCATCCGTGTGTGTGTAGCTTATATTTCAGTGCTTCACAAAGGACTGCATCATGTCAATAGGCAGAGGGAAAATGATGGTGGAGTTCTTTTCGGCTGCGATGGTGTTGAGGGTCTGGAGGTAACGTAGCTGCAGAGCAGAGGGGGACTCAGCGATCACCAGAGATGCCTCTTTCAATGCCCGTGACGCATTCATTTCTCCTTCAGCGGCTATCACCTACAAACAGCAGATGTGCGGTGTGAAAACAAAAAAAACCCACGCGAGTCTAGATTTAGCAACCTTGTACACCACACAAAACTTCCACCCCTTAACCCAGTTTCAATTTGACACCCACTCTTTGCTTTACAGTCAAAATTTGAGTTCTCATCTCATCGTTCTTATGAAGAAATGGTTCACCTAAATATGAACATTTTCTGAAAATGTATTCGCCCTCAGGCTTTCCAAGATTTGAACAGATTTGTATACATTTTGCTTTACATTACTTGTTCCCCAGTAGATCCTCTGCAGTGAATGGGTGCCATCAGAAAAAACAGTTTAAGGCCCTGATAAAAACACTGGACGCCCAGGACTGAGTTTGAACAGCCCTGTAATAGATTTAGGACAATTTTGGCCAGAAACATCCCTTTAAATTTCTAATGCCTTGATGATGGGTTTGTTTCTTACAAACATACACTGAAGTCGGGTGGATTGTTTTTGCAAGATGGTGATGTTTTATCAGCAGTTTAGAAACTCATTCAGACATCACCCATTTACTGCAAGCAGTCGGTAAGTCATATAATGTAGAATTTCTCCAAATCTGTCCCGATGAAGAAACAAACTCATCTATATCTTGGATGGCCTGATGATGAGTCCATTACCAGCAAAATGTAATTTTTGGTGAACTATTCCTGCCTGTTTTTGCTTTAAGACCGAGACTGATACATTCTCCAGAGTCAGAACAAACCATATTTAAACCAAAGTTTAACTGCAAGTGAACTTGTATTTTAAAGGGATAGTTCACACAAAAATAACAATTATGTCAAAATCATTTTCTCACCCTCAAGCTGTTCTGATCATCTTCTATAGAAGTCAATGGCTACCGTCAACTGTTTGGTTATCTAAATTCTTCTGTTGTGCTCGACCGAAGAAACAAACTCATACAGGTTTGGAAGAACTTGAGTTGAGCTTATAGTATAGTTTTGTTCAGGGATTTCACTGCAAAAAATGCTTTCTAAAACTAGATTTTGTGTCTTGTTTCCAGCCAAAATATCAAAAAATTCTGAAATCAAGAAGAATTTTCAAGTCAAGAAAAATTATTGTTTTCTTTTTAGAAAAACAAGCTAAAGTAAGTAACTTTTTGCTTAGAAGAAGCAAAATAATGTGCCAATGGGGTAAGCAAAATTTTCCTATTTCAAATAGAAAACAAGATTATTTTGCTTACTCCATTGGCAGATTATTTTGCTCGAGTAAAAACTCACTTAAATGTTAGCTTGTTTTTTCTGAAAACAAGGCAGTAATTGTTTCTTGTCTAGAATATCATTCTTGATTTGAGAATGTTTAGATATTTTAGATATCTAGTCTTAGAAAGCATTTTTTGCAGTGTTTGTGAAACAAAGTCTAGTCATACAGCCCGTCTATACTGCCATCTGGCTAATATTGCTGTCTAAATATTTATACCAACCAAATGACAGATGAAATAGTGCCAAAATACCAAAAGGTTTAACTAAACGCACAGCATTCGGCATCAGCTGAGAAACAAAACTGTATTACTTTTAAAAGTGTCTGCTTAACACCAACTTCTATAATTGATGCAGAGCTGTACCGTTTACACTTTTACTAACCAGGACAGTGCTTTCCCACTACACGCTGTGTGGCTGATGTAGGCTGGGGCATTGACTTAAAAAAAAACATACTTGTTAAATCTGAGCCAAGCGTGCAAGAATATGCGTGCACCAAAAATAAACTCATTAAAACTTATTTTCCCATATTCTTCTGAGAGCATGTGCTCTCATGAACATTTTAAGAAGGGCAAATGAACAGTATACAGAAGAGGTTAACCAGGCATACAGCTGAAAATGCCAAGATACAGGCTCTCACATAAATCAATAAACAAATTAGTGGGAAATACACCCAGAAACAGGAAAGGAGTTGTCACTTCCGTCTTCCTATGAGAATATTGCGGTGGTCTTGCCTCAGAGCAATGAACGTTTGCATTCAGCTCCCACACATACAATAATTTGGTCAATGCATGTACATGAGTGGATGATTAATATGTGTTCGCCAGCAATATCTTGTTATATCCTTCCACATAATGAATATAGTATACGGTGCATGTATAAACTTTAATGCTAAGGGTGCATCTATTTGATGAAAACTATAGGATGGGAAATATGTTTCTATGACTAACAGCAGCCATTATTAAATATCAAACAATGGTACCTTAGCTCTGGCCTCCCTGGTTGCTTCAGCCTCTGCTGCCATGGCCCTCTGGAGCTGAAGGGGCAGTTTGACGTCCTTGATCTCCACACGTTCTACTTTGATACCCCAGTCATCTGTGGCATCATCTAGTGTGGACTAAAGAAAACAACAAAGAGTCAAGTCTAAACACTTCTTCTCAGAGATTCCTCATGGCTCAATGCTCCTCATGTTTGAAGCGCTGTGCCAAGTGTGCCTGTCATGTGAATGTCCCTAGTTTTATAAAGTATGTCAGATAGAATGAGCGAATGGTGGGGAACGTGAGAACCGAGGAAGGCGTTAGCAATGCAGTCAAGCTGGATAAGTCTGAGCTATGGTGAATGCACTGCCTGAAGTTATACAATGTCTGCTTGAATCAGGTCTGGCCCACACCAATTCAGTGAGGGAATAAGCTCTAATTTGTATTTTTGGGTGATCTATTCCTTTACAAAAGTACAACTCTTGTTTTGTACGTGTAGGTTTATGTGTTACCTGCATACTGTGGGCAATTTCTTCCCGGTCAGACAGGATCTCTGCTAGGTTCTTTGTACCCAGCACATTCCTCAGGGTGGTCTGAGCCAACAGGCGAGTGGCCGCATCAGCATTGGTAATATTGGCTACTGCCAGTGTTGCGTTTTGCACACGGTAGTAGACTACACCATCTACACTAACTGTCACGGAGTCCTTTGTCAGCACCTTTCAAGATGAACACACAAAGACTACTCAATCAAAAACATCATCTGAGCGATAATCTACAATAATAATAAAAAAAACAGATAGAAGCTGATTTTTTAGCAGCCATTACTCCAGTCTTGATCCTTCAGAAATCATTCTGATTGCCTGACATGCTTCACCTTTATATCGATGCTATTCATTGTGTGTGTGAACTTACCTCTTGAGGGGGGATGTCAAATGTGATGGTGCGCATATCCACATTGATAAAGCTGTCCGTGCACGGCAAGATGAAGAAAAGACCTGCGTAGGACAACACACATATGATAAAAGATTTAACAGCAGCAGGCGCTCTGAGCATCTTAATCAGTGACTCAGAAACAGGGCTGATCTTCAATGAGTGCACAACTGGCAATCTACCAAAATTCCATTCTCACCACCAACTGGACTCAGCTGACTGCATTCATGACTATAATGAATGATGGCACTGACAACACAGTACATCAGTTTATAGGATAGGTTTACAGGATTAGTTTTTCGTTAGAGGATTTTAAAAATTAATTTATTAACCTATTAGTAATTTACAGATGGTACAGTTGAATTTTCAGCAGTCATTACTCCAGTCCAGTCTTTAGTGTCACATCCTTCAGAAATCATTCGAATATGCTGATTTGGTGCTCTAGAAACATTTCTTATAGTTGAAAACAGATGCAATGCTTAATAAAGTTTAAAAGATCAGAATTTATTTGAAATAAACTTTTACAACAATGAAAAAACATACACTGTTGCTTTTGATAAATGAAATGCATTCTTGCTGAATAACTATATTAATTTCTTTGGAAAAAAAAGTTTCTAAATATAAAAGGCAGGCTTAGGCAAAAAAAAAATGCTGAGTATAGACTCAAAGGGCTGCAAAAAAAGGACAACAGGACAAAGAGAACGGTTTGGCAATATGTGACAAGAAAAACAAGTAGTTCTCTGTGTGTGTGTGCTAGATCTTTAGTAATGGTTAATGTGTTTAATTTGTCATCCCTGCAGTTTCTAAACAACACTGGGAGGTTTTCTAGAGTCATCGGGATCTGTTAGTCTGTTCAGAGGTTGTATTTAGTCTACTGTGGAAAATTCCACTCACATTCCACCCTTAAATAAAGCTGTGGAGGAGGAGCCCACTGCAAATTGTTTGCGGACCTCTGTGGTCTCCAAGAGTGGCCTCAAGCTTGATTTCTTTACAGACATATAGTAAAAATGGCATCTAGCCAAATTTATTGCCTCAGAACGTACTACTGAAAAAAGTTTGATATAGAAAGCTCACATGAAAAGCCTCTGTTGACTTTCATTGCGCAAGAAGGATTAAGTCGGAGGACTAACGCTAATAATAGCCCTACCCTCATAAGTTTATTCCTGGAGGGAAAGCCCTGCGGATTCATATTCCCAAACACAGCACAAACTAACACGCCAGAGACACCAACGCAAGCACAGCCATTGTGCAGTGTCATTAACTCGAACCTAACAATAACTTCAACATAGATTTTAATTTTCTAAAGCAAACATCAGTGTTTACTAAAGCAGCAAAATAGCTTAAAGTCGGCATGAAACGAAAGTTGAAAATGTCTTTTATTTTTTAGTGTGACGTATATCCAAGTAAAATGGCGACTGAAAAGGAGATTAAGGTCTCTGCAGAGCAAAAGTAGGCGTTTCTCAATTTCTGGGCGTTTTCAAACAGCTGGTCCCCCTGACCAAACCCTACCCTCACTATGACGTCGGCCAATCGGTAACATGGTTTAGAAACGCCCCCCGATTTGGTAACGCCCATTACAATTGCTGTAGAGACCTATACTTGCTGAAATGTATGGCAGGGGCTTGAATTCATTCTTCTGTAATTGATTAGATCAGGAAGACAGACGCTGATAGCCACGCCCTCATGCCTTCGCATGTGACCGGAAGAGAAGAGGAATCATTTTGAGGAGGAAGGGAGGTTTACATTTTTGATTAAAAATTAAAAAGCCACATCAATTAAAAAAAAAAAAGTGCACAGATAATGATCTATTCTGTTAAACAGGAATCAACGTTGTGTGACCTTTTCATTTAAGATTAGTCACATTTTCAAACATTGATGTTAAGTATCTTTAAAAGTAGCACATCTTAAACAAAAGATCCACTGTCCAGTGTAGCAATGTATGAAAAACAGCTCAAACTCAAGGCACTTCCAAACCAAATAGCTTTCTGTTTGCAAATGCGCCAACTTGAGCGCGAGTAAAATCTGTGTGAGGAATTTTTTCACCCTCAGATGAAGCTCACAATAACACACATTGCTACTGGAATTATTGAATTTTGCCTGTGAAATTTTACAGCGCAAAAGTAAATGTGAAATCAATTTGAGGCTGAAATTAAGTCCAGAATAAAAACAAATTGTAAGGAACCCATCTGTAAATAATTAATTTACTAGAATTAAAGATAAATAATAGAAAGAAATGCAAATGAAGAAGAAGAATTGAGGAATATGAGTATACATAATGCTGACCAAACAAGAAAAATTGCTGTATTATCACCATAACAAACATAGCATTGAAACAGGATCCAAAATCCTGAAGGAAATACGTGACATCGTGGCAACAGGGCCGCAAACATAAGAATGGTAATTAGACATCTGGTCAAATGACTTTTATGGCTTAGAAGGCTACAGAGCCTGACATTACAATCTCAGATGTTAATACCTTTTTATAAAGCTATTACTATCTAACTGTAAAGACCAAGTGAACATTATGTTCCCTTGAAATAAACAACTGAAATAAAACGTGATGTTTTACAGTTAATATGACGTGCTTACTGTGAAATATTTCCAGAATGTAAACAATTTCTCTAGTACGTTTGCATACGACTGAGTAAAGTGTGCCTTTAGATCACTCTCAAATGAATGCTAGTGTGATATTGAAAAAAATGTGGTTTATTCAGGTCAGTGGAAATGCAAAACAGATCACTTCTGTTTCTCTATAACACAAGCGGTTTTATTTTTTTCGCCTTGTGACAAGCCATCATTGCGGTGAACGGCCACAGCGCAAATGCAAACAAGCAGACTCCAAGAAGCGTCACATTTAACCACAGACACAACAAAAGCAACACAAGTGTGAACACTGATTACAGATGACAGGAGCAGGATCATTATCACATGAGATGCCTGAACTACTAGCGCTGATTAAATCAGAATGATCAAATCGTATAGATTTTTTGTTTTTTTTTACCTGGTCCTTTGGCTCCTCCTCGTAAAATGCGTCCCAGACGAAAGATAATTGCCCTTTCATATTCCTTCACAATCTGTAAGAGCAAGAAGCATTTTTATCTCATAAAAAGGCCTAAACTACAGCAGTTTAAAACAGCAGAAGGTAAAAACTGCCCCCAATTACGTCATTTAGATGTTGCATAGCAACCTTTATCATGCGTTGATCATCTTTCTTATAAAGATAAAGATGATAAAGATTATAGGACTTCTCAATTCCTATGAAAAACACTCCTATCTGGTGTGAAAAAATGTTACACAAATTTATGATATGGGATATACGAATGATCAACACAACTTAAATACACCCAGACCTTTTGACCGGTTTATAGAGCTTGCCCTCATGAAAAGCAATTTCAAGCTAATGGATAATTTTAGAGCTGAACATTACTAGAAAATCTTTAGGGATCCACAATTTATAGGCGTCATATTGGTTAATCTTTTTTTGCCTATTTTATCAGTATCAGCTGATCCAGCAGTCAGTACTGGAAATTAAAACTATTTTTACATTTAGATTACCTTTGCTAATAACCTCTCACTTATATTAATCTTTAATAATATTGGTTTAATAGCACTGCAATCATAAAAAATAACATCTAATCATTTGCTAATCTCACAACCAATATATATGTCTAAATTTAAAATGTCCGTTTATTGTTATTTTAAATTTATTTTACATTATTATTATATAAGTCCATTAAATGCCAAAACATAAATATTTACTTATCAACTTAACAACTGTTTCTTTTCTTCTATGCATGGAATTTATCATTTTAAAAGAACACTTCCAAGGACTTCCATCAGCCCTGAGATACAAAGACTTAAAGTAAAAGTTTTAGGCCATGCTAAATGACATCACACTAATAAAAGGACCAGCACAAAGTACCTTAATGCACATCCATATGGAGAGAGGCAGAGTCAGCAACGTGAGCAGGATGGAGAAAAGCACCAGGATCCAACCACACATGCCAATGTCACTGTCTGTATTCTCCAAGGCTGTAAGATAAGCAAACGTGCATAAACTTTTATTATATAACTGCACAATAAAAAAAGGTACAAAAACACATTAAACTACTGTAACACAGCTCATACAAAATGATGGGTTAAATGAGTTCAAAGATGCAAAAACTCACTCTTTTAGCTTCAAGCTGAAGTGCATGCAATATAGCACTAAAACTTCATCAGCACATCAACATTTCATAGCCATTCAACCACTTTGATAAGCCACACACAGCAAATGAACTCTTCTCACAATTAAAAACAGAAACTAATAAACGAAATGGCTTTACTTTCAAACCTTACATACCTTGAGTATCATCAATCGTGTGACACCAACGATCTATAGAGAAATGTAACTGTAAGAGGCTACTGTATGCACGGCCTAAAACCATTAGTATACTAACCCATCAGACCTAATAAAAGAGAAGACACTTCCTCGAGCAGATTCATCCAGAGCAAATTACATTAACTGCTGTGACAGTCAGAGCAAAGTAAGATTGAATAATGGATATGATTATCGAGCAGGACAATGATCACAGTAATTGTAGAATGATTAAATCATCCCTGCCTGGTACTGACCTCGCAACCTTTACATTAAAGACCAGATCTTTGACCACCAACCACATGATAATAAATCGTGCACAGGATTTAATGTAGACCTCTTTAAAAGTTACGTTTGTGTTTAATGCATAATACATCAAGGTACATTTTGGTAAAAAAAAGACCCAACACAATTCTTTAGTTAAGCATAAAGTAACTCCAAATGTTGTTCAGCACAAACAATCACAATAATTCTAGACATATGCATTTTTTTTACTACTTTTACTAAACCACACTATACTATAGGTTACTAAGATACAGTACTACATAGTGCACCACAATATACTACGTCACATTTGTTTCATTTTATACCTTTGTTATTTTGCGAGCTCAATTCAGGGCCTAAAATAAACAACAAAAAATTATAAATGGAATAAATAACAAAACACAAGTTATTGGATTGTATTAATATTGGTGTGAGCACCTGTTGTTGCCCAGTTTAGCAACAGAGGGCATAAAGACACACCCATGCTGCACTCTCTATCAATAATAACAGTCCCTACAGGGGAAAAGAAACGGAGCATGGACGTGCTTCCGATATTTACCTTTTTAACGCATTTCCAATCTTATTAAAAACACTATATAGAGACGATTAGTATGGCGTTTGCGTATTATGGCAACTGAATGCAGCGTATATCCAACGGTGCAAACACGTGATATTAAATAATAACAACAATAATTCAGTAACGTTAGTACCAACCTATTTGTCGATCCTTCCGTTTTTGCTCTCTCATCGCAGCTGTTTCCCTGCCGTCTTCCATTGTAGGAGATATCTTTGAATTATTCAGGGCTAATGTGGAGCAGATCTTTTGAGGACTTCCAGCAGGAGATCGTTTATCTGCACGGTACAGATCGGATTCTGCGCGAGGTTCAGCCCCCTCTCGCTGTAAGGGGCTGTCGTGGAGAGTTAGTGGGCGGGATTTACCATTAAACGGAAGTGGGTAGACAAAACGGAAACGATTTAAACCAAATCTTGTAAACAGACTTTTAAATAAACTTTTATTACACGTGCATCAGGAGAAATTGAATATAGTAACAACTAAAGCTGTGGATTTGATATGGTGTGGGGATTTTATTGCACATAATTCACTTTGGGTTCCTGGAGCTCAATGGGACGTTTTAGACCTCTCAATAGAGAGTGATTATGTTACAATAAACTGTACTATGAGAGTGGAAATGTAAAAAACAAAAACAAACTAGGTGGAGGTTTGATGAAGCTGACTTGGATGAATTCAACACATCATGTATGAGTTAGTTTAGTTTAGATGATGATATGTTGTGATAGATTAAAGTATTATAAACGCAGCTGGGGAAGTCAGAATGAAAAAGTAGGATGAAGAGCAAGCAGTTCATCAATAAGGCATTCATAAATTACCAACAGCCTTATTAAGTCACCAAAGGAAATGGGCACAGCCAAAAAAAATAATTAAGCAGCAAAAAAGGAAATATTGGCAATCATTTTACTCTATGAGAAACTCAGTTAGAATAGGCATGTGTCCTTAAAAGATTGTTGGTGTTTATAGGAATCAGGATATTGTTCTAGCAAGGGAAGAGGAAACGGCAGTGACTAGGAGGAAGAAGCTGAGCTGTTAGATTACAGCCTTTAAAAAGCACACAAAAAAACTATAAGGCAATTTTTAAAGCAACGTCAAGATAAAAATTAAACAAATGGGGAAAAAATTAAACAAGTCAAACTGCTGTAGATGCTACCTTTAAACTGTGAAACTAAAACTACTGTTGCAAAAAGAACAAAAGAGAAATTGCTATGTTATGATTAAACATGGATGAAGTAATGCTTTTAAAAAATGTTGCATATTTTTAATAAACAAAATAGGTGGAAGTACTGCCCTTATCCTGACAACAAGTTGTTATAATTCAAATTCCCAAACCAAGGAAATTCTCCAGTAGCAGGGAATTACAGGATAATTTCTCTAACCTCTTACCTAAGTTTGATGGAGAAAATTACTGTTATAATAATACTGTTAATAATCTGGCATGCGCTAGAAATTGAACTGGAAAGTGCTGGGCGGCCAGCCTGGTTTCTCCCAAGGTTTTTTTCTCCATTCTCTCATGGATGGGGTTTTGGGTCCTTGCCGCTGTCGCCACTGGCTTGCTTAGTTGGGGATACCAAATTTTTTATTTGGAAATTAATCGACACGTAATCGTTAATCTACGGCACATGCTTTTGCTGAAGCCATCAGTCAAATTAAATAATAGGGCTTAAGATTTATGGTGTAGGCTTCTGGTGGAAACGACATCACCCTTGACCCTGTAAAGAAATGTCCATCAATCAGAAACAATCGAAACAGAATCGAAACAATTTAATTTGCGCCAAAGCCAAAATGGCTTGTTCATTAATAAAACAGTCAATACTAGGCCCAGATCTGTTTTCAGTGACAATATCCATGTGGAAATAATTGTCCGGGTTGCAGCTAAAACACCACAAAGGCAGCTTTTATTATTGCACATCTGCTACTTTTCTCAGCTCTGTTCAGGATGGAGCAGGCACAGTCGTTACTGGGGTAAGAGCAGTTTAAACTCATTTTATAAAAAGTAAAAAAAGAGGGATTTCTGCTTGTATACCATGTTCACGCTGGAGATGGCTGGTTATTGATTCCATGTACAAATGTTTTCAACACCGCCCAAAAAATCTTAACATGGATCAGGGCCCAAAGAAACGGTTGATTTTCTGAGCATTATTGCACCCCCTGGTGGAAATACTCTACCAGTGGGAAACATATAGCTAACGGACTGAAGCTCAGACAATATTATTGTCGCCCTCTAGTGCAATGGAGTGGTGTTGAACATTGTATTACCGTTTCATAACCGTTTATTTATTAATTTAACAGACGCTTTTATTCCAAACAACTGACAGAAGCAATTCAGAAGAGACACTCAGCTAAGTAACTAAAACTAATGTATATATGTAGGTATGTAGAAGAGAAACAAAAACAGTAAAGATTACTTTGTTTAGTGTGTAACTGCCACATTTTGATTTGAAGTTTTATGTATTTTCTATTTTATGTGCTTTGTTTGGCTTGTAAAGTTTAT
>JAUCNO010000425.1:10352512-10368919 GCA_032353835.1 Enteromius viviparus
CAAATAGCCAGACCATAAAAATGAGCCTAATTTGATATATTTTTATTTAATAACATATAATTAGTAAATAAATTAACAACAAAACAAACACATAAATAAATTAATAAAATTAGTTTGATGTTGCAAGTTAATCTGAGGACATGTGCTGCATAAAAAAGATATTGCTTAAGCCATTAAGGATTTTGACTGTTTTGACAATTAAAGGAAAACCATAGCATTGCAATAGCCTTAAAAAAGCAGCCAATAAGCAGTTAGTTATTAAATGGGTTATTTGATGATAGATTAATTTCATTTAACATTTAAAGTTTAAACTGATTGTCTTTAATCATTAAGCTTTAGCGCACCTGTTGTTACTAAGACGTCTGATTTTTGTTTGTCTTACAAAGATGAAGCTTAAAACATGCCATAGATAGATAACCCCTGTCACGGCCTGCCATTGAGACAAAAAAAGAAAAGAAAAATCCCCATCACACGCAGTGGGCATCCTTATATGCGCCTCTAAACTAAAGTGAGTGCGCTTGCACCCCGCCTCAGTGTGACAGCTTGCAGCCGCGCTGACACCCCTTGGGAGCGGAGAGCGGATTCACTAACCTGCCGTTGTCTGCGGCCGAATAGCGCTTCCAATCTGCTGTTCTGATGGGGGGCTCGATTATTGGGACCTGTCGAAAAAACACGAGGGGCTAACTGTTTGAGAGAAAGACGTGAAAGGCAGGACAATAGTTTTTCATGCATGTTAGAGTTTTGTGTCACGCTGGGCTTTCAGAAAGAGCAGTCGCCCTCATTATTGCTCATTAACATTGCATACATTACGATTAGATACTTGTTATGAACTAAACGACATGGCTGTTCAATAATCGCGTTTTGTGTCTTGGAGAAAGAAATGAACACTAAGTATCAAGCGTCAATGCAACAGACTGCCTTGAGATTCAAGATAATATATAAGCACAAATAAAACTTGTACTCTGCTTTGGATGAATAATCATAGAAGGTAATAATGGCTTATAAGCCAATAAGTAGGCCATAGTCTTTTTTTTACATTACCAATAATCACTTGAATTATTGTTGTTTCTTTGGTTTGTATATTGTTGATAGTGTTACTACAGTTTTAAAAAAAGACTATACAGGAGTATATAGGCTACTATATGTTTATGTGTGTAAAAAATGGGCTACTAAATACTTTTGTTGCATTTTCAGTACATTTGAGTGTAAACGACGTAATCATTATTTTTATAAGCATGTTTACACACACACACACACACACACAAAACAATTATATTGTGCGGTTTTAAATTACACATTTTAATAATTAAACACAGAACAAAACGATTCTGTTCATTATAAAAGTATATGCACATTTATACATTTAAAATAAAAGGAAATGGTCAGAAGGGTCTAAAGGTGCCCTCTTTATTTTAGGATTTTCATGTCACATGACACCAAAATGGCTTCCTGTCTATTGATTATGCCAAGCTGCATATATATATATATATATATATATATATATATATATATATATGTGCATTACACTTAATATTGTATATTGTACGACAAATACATTTATTCACTGCATTTTAATGCAAAATTGCATTAAACTTTTTTATTCTCAGAACTGCATCTTTTTAATGAGACTGTGTTCTATTCATGCAACATCAAATATTTTTTCATGCATAGAGCAAAAACAATATTTGTTAGTACAAAATATTAAAAAATTAAATTAAAAGAAATGTAATCAAAGAAATAAACTTAAAGTTTGTTAACTATAGCAAAAGTTTGCCATTTCAAGTATAAACTAAATATTTTGAATAAACATGAACGTCATGTCATTGAGACTTTTTATGAAATAAATGACAGAACTTTACAGCCTAACAGAGGTGTAGCTAACAGCGCGCCTTACAAATATTGTGATTAAAATAAAATCTATCAAAATCAATTACCTTCAACCGGAGAAACTATAAGGGAATTATTTGAGAAAAATGGCCGAATTGTGAGAAAGTGGTCAAGACGTGACTGAAGGCGCGCTAGGAGGAGAGGAGAGAAAAGACCTCCCCACTCCTCATAATAACCCCATTATAAGGCTCATCAATGATGTAATGAAAGCAAACAGTGTGAAAATTGCCTGTAAACAGTTGGATCCGAGTCTCCTAATGAATTCAGTGTCTCTTTTAATCAAAGTGGGCGACCTGTGGGGAGGGGTTTATTGGGCGTGGGGGGGTCCGGTTTCCTCTTAGCGAGCCAGTCAACACCCCAAAACACCTCCTAACCAATGGAAGCGAGTCGCTGGGGACTCACGTGGAAGGGGTGCCCTTAAAAACCTAGCCACTGAGTTGTGCACAAGTTCATTTGTTAGGCTTTATCTGACTTTCCGTTCCCCGATGTGTCTATTTAACCTGCATTACCTCATTTGCGCTTCTGTCTTCTCCCAGCATTTTTTCAGCGCTCTACCGTCCAACGCTTTTGCATTGCATCACCTGCGCCGGCACAGAATGCACTTGTCTTTTCCATCCGGATTCGACTCAACTCACCACAGCGAACTACCTTTGAACTGATGAAAATTTCAGCTGCTCAGTAGACGCGAGGCTCGAGCTGACGCCGCTTCGCTTCTGTCCGTGGTGCTGAAATGCGCGCGCCCTCTAAGTAGGCTACCTTGTGGTTTTACACTAACACTGTTACTTCAGAACAGGTTTTTGAAATAATTCGATAAATAATTCAAAGCTACCATCGATGCGTCTCGCGTCTTCGAGAAATACCGGGATTGAAAAAAAAATAATTAAAATTGCCAGCCGAGAGTATATTTAGGCTGTATCGATTTTTTTGAGGAGTGAGAGAGGAGCTAAAGAAAAAAAACATATTTTTGGAGGCAGGGTCTGTGTGTACTTCATACAGAACCTCCTCAAGAAACCTCCTTTTCCTTTTTAAACTTAAACTAAAAGTCCTCAAGGAAGAAGAAAGTTTTTTTTTTTCCCAGACAGGGGATGAATGTTTCTCATTTCTGATTCTGCTTTGGATTTTCCTCCTGGATAGATCGCTATTAAATCGAGCGCCATTCACGCAGAACTTGCTTGAATACAGATGATAATCTGAACAGAGGCTTCACGCAAGCAGCAGTGTGGAGATGGAAGCGTCCACCAACGGCTCCAGTTTTGGAATCGACTCCCTGCTATCCCACAGGCCCGGAAGCCCAGTCATCGCGAAAGGGGACAGTTTGGTAGGAGAATGTCGGTCCCCGCTGGAGTTCAGCCCCAGGTCAGACTTAGAGAGCGGTTGTTCTTCTCCTCCGTCCCCGCGGCGGGAGTGCGGTGAGGACGCGGCGCAGAGACAGGGTCACCCGCTCGTGCTCGCGTCCCATTTGCAGCACGGGCCGATCTCCGCTGGATCGCAACCTCGGACTGTCACTTCATCCTTCTTAATAAGAGATATTCTGGCTGACTGTAAACCCTTAGCGGCGTGTGCTCCTTACTCCAGCAACGGACAGCCGACTCAGGAGGCAGGGAGACTGGCATCTAAAATCGCAGACGACTTCATTGAAAAGATCCACAGCAACTCATCGTCAGACAGTGAATACAAAGGTAAAAATTACACTTCGCTTTTAGTGATTATTTAAGATAGTTGCACGTGAGCTAGAACTTGACACATTAATATAGCATAGGGGTTAAGCAGGTTGGCGTTCGTGCTAAATAATTTTAAGATAGAAAAGAAAAAAAAAAGCTTAAAGGAGAGTTAAAATAAAACTACAAAAATGTCATACTTTCTTTTGTTAATTTATAAACATTTATTATATAAAGGACAACAGAATATGATATGACAGGATAGATAGATAGATAGATAGATAGATAGATAGATAGATAGATAGATGCTAATGCACATGACATAATCATTTTATAATCCAAAACATTTTACAATCTCGTAAAATTCATATTAAATATTTTTAAATCAATAAATGCATTTGTCGTTAGTGCATAAATCGTGAAATCCTTGTCAGTTTGGTGCAAGAATTGCTCATGTTTGTTTGCGTGAACTATTCATCGTATTTCAACGTGCTTATTAATTTAAAGCTTATTGTTGGGTGCAGGGCAAAGGAAGTTGAACAGATAAACATCATCAGCAAGATTCATTAAGGATTTGTCCAGATGAAATTACATCTGAGGGGAAAAAAAAGAGTAAAGGATCGCTTCCTGTGACATAACATTAGGTTGATTCCTTGATGCTAACACATAAAATTCAATAAATGTAAGAATATGCCCTTATTAAATAAGAAAATGCTATTTTTGGTACTATTATTAGTACTATTCGGTATATTTATTCCAAAGAAAGAAATAGTAGTATTATATGCACGTGTTTGTGGTTGTTGGCGTTCATGTGTTTGGCCTACTAAAGATTGCAATCGTCCTTGCTGTTTCTGATCATTTTGTAAAAGTCTTATCACCAAAATCTTGCTCTCTTAGTGGAAGCAGGGCACGATCGATCTCAACTATTCGCCTACCTTCAGCTATGAATCCAAATGTATTTCTACTCTCACATCATGACATTATGAGCTTGGCAAGTCTATATTCGCGGTGATCAAAATTAATGCTCTCGGAATCAAAGCCATTCCATCTCCAGAGCGCTTGTAAAGAGTGTGTGCGCCGCTTTGATTTTTGCCTTTCTACCCCCTTATATTTCAGGGATTTGATGCAATTTGTCCCAGTGCTAATCAGATTTGTAACGCACGGGGTCGGTCCGCTCTTTATTTCGCTCTTATCCCCGGCCCTGTGAAGTTTCTCCGGTCTCGGTTGAAAGGTTTCCATCCCTTGTGGCTCAATTAGCCGGATTATTGTGCTCCTTGAGAGACGACTCAACTACTCGACTGGCAAGGTCTCTCGCGTCGTGTCCCTCTTTTTCTGGGTTCAGAGAGAAAGGAGTTTGGTTTAGATGGGGAGAGAGGGGTGAATTAAATATCACAACCCTCGCGCATTCACATACTGAAAATAAAAATCTGAAAAATGCATGACAGGGTTACAAGCACGCGCGGGACCATAAGAGGATATGTGGAAACCTTTGACACCAGAACAAGTGACAACTTGCCAAAGCAGGGTCTACTGAAACACTTGGGCTAACTAACTCATACTAATCAGTGCCCTTTCGTTCGATGTGGTGTTTCAGTGAAAGAGGAGGGTGACAGGGAGATCTCGAGCAGCAGAGACAGCCCGCAGGTTCGCCTGAAGAAGCCACGGAAAGCGCGGACCGCCTTCACTGACCATCAGCTCGCCCAGCTGGAGCGCAGTTTTGAGCGTCAGAAGTATCTGAGTGTGCAGGACAGGATGGAGCTGGCAGCCTCTCTCAACCTGACCGACACGCAGGTCAAAACCTGGTACCAGAACAGGAGGTGAGCATGTGGTCAGCTGGAAACAAATGCTTGAGTGCATCCCATCAACATTAAGGGGGGAAATTGTAGAAATTAAATGGTACTGATTATATATATATATCCGTTTCATTTTATAACTTCATTTTTACCGTGCATGGTAAAACGTGGAATTTGTTTATTTTACTGCATTGGGCGTATAGGCCCATCATTTTATTTTCATTTGATTTGCAAGTGTTCTGCCAAAGACAATAATACATGTCAGGTAATGTGGTTGCGCTACACGCATCAGAATAAATATTGTTCAATTAAAAAAGAAATTATTTAACTTTTCGTTTTTAAAGGGCTCAAAGATTCACATCATTCTAATTTTATAGCTTAAAAGGGAGCTACAAAAAATCAAAACAAAAATAATATACAATTTAAAAAAATAAATGAAAAAGGAAGATATTCTATATCAGGAAGATGGTGTACTTCTACAAGTGGTTTATTCGCAGCATCTAATTCTGTGCCAAGATTTGAAATTAATATATAGCATTTTATCCACGAATGTTGCATGCGTCCTCCATTAAATCAAATTAATTACTTAAGATTTCATGACAAAAGCAAGCAGCAAATGTCACAAATATTTGTTTATATTATTTACACAATTAATGTTAATTAAAGATCAAATTACATTTCCATTGCTCGTTCCTCTCATATTGCAATACATATAGGTTAATCAATATTTTAAATGTAAGTGACAAAGGTCTAACGATGTTCTAACGTAGCCTAATCATACTGTTATTGAATTGTGTAGTTATAAACTGATATTTATGCAGATACTTAGAAACAGAAGATAAAGAAACATATGATTGAGTTTTTATTTCTCTGAACACTTTGATGTTTCGCTTGGGAATAAACATGCTAGACAATACGCGTGAATATTTGTTTTAATTTTGTCACAGCTTTTACGATCAGAAGATAAAACACTAGTCGTAGAATAATTGCAATTTTATTTTTATATACTAACATCATTCTTTTTCGTCTTTGGGAAAAAAGGACAAAGTGGAAGAGGCAAACGGCGGTCGGACTGGAATTGTTAGCGGAGGCTGGAAATTATTCCGCGCTGCAAAGGATGTTTCCTTCGCCGTATTTCTACCCTCAAAGCCTGATGTCGAATCTGGACCCTGGAGCAGCTCTCTACTTATACAGGGGACCTTCGGCGCCCCCGCCGGCGCTGCAGCGTCCTCTCGTTCCCCGGATTCTTCTGCACGGTCTCCAGGGCGCCAACGAGCCGCCGCCGCCTCTGCCCCCCCTCTCCGGTGTGTTACCCAGACCGACACCACCACGATGAACGGCACGATTCGGACTCGTTGCAATACATGGCAGCTTTGAACTCCACCATAAAAAAACTATTTTACTGGTGACAAAACATTCGAGAAATTTTACGAAGCCACAAAAACAAACTGACATTTTAAAACTTTATTTAATTATTTATTTTACTTATCTCTCTCTCTCTTTTTGGTAACTTATGTTTATATTTTTTGTTTACCCTAAATGTTAAATCTGGAGAAAATAAATACAGACACGATACTACAGGGATATTTCGTTTACAAAATATTATTATTATTATTTTTTTTAATTAGTCAAAATGTGTATTGTTGGTGCATCCCTGACGCAAAGAATATTTAAATGGTAGATTCATATTTAATTATCCTGAGATGAAATCCAGGTCATAAATCGTGGGCTTTGTAGTGACCCTCTAAAATGTACAAAGGAAAAGAGGTGTAAATAAGAATATTTTGTTTTATGTTAAAAGACAAATCTCGAATTTTCTCTTTTTGTATCATATTTCCAAGCCTTACGTTAACAGGTGAGACTGACCTGAGCAGCACATTAAAACCCGACACGTCTCTACAAAATGAAAAAGCAACTTAAATGAAGAAGTGTCACTTTTCTATTTGACAAACAGTTTAATGGTACGGAGTGATTTGCCTAAACAGAACAAGCAGGTGGATTGGACGAGCTGGATTATTAATCGATTATCAATCGATTATTTTTGTGCTGCTTTTTTCGTTTCTATATTCCTGCACAACTGCCAGTAGTATCACTTTGATGTTGACGGGAAAACGCCAAGTCCTCGTTTCAGATCACTTGTGATCAATAAGACGTCTGAAAGAAGCTGACATGCAAAGTGTTCGCCCAGGCATTGTGCAATAACTCTGTATAAAGCCGTTGAAATATCTTGTCATTCTTTCTGGTGAAGCTGTATATTGAGAATAATTATTTGTGAATTAATGATCATCGTAATTCCAGATGATTTTCGTTCGTGCCCCCGTGTGCTTAACTTCTTGGAAACTCTTAAAACTACTGGATGTGCGGGGGAGGGTGGTCTTTAAGCAAGGAGAATTACTTTTATAAATGTGCTAATAAAGATCTTTCATTAATTTACCACTGACTGAGAATGTGGAGGTAGCCTATACAAATGCTGGGTAAATACACACTCAATTACACTAAACCAACAGCCAATATAAAAGGTATGCAGCTGCATAATGCGCGTGCCAGACTTGAACATTGACACATTATAAATGTATGAATTAAGGAAAATTTGACAATCCTGTACTTTGCAACAAGAAACAGAACTTCATGCAACCAATGCATGATGTGCTACTTTCGACGACCAATGAGACAATTTTACCTTTTGACAAATGTACATGGATATAAACATTTTTTGTTTCGTACGCGACCCTTAAATTTAGGAGTAATTTAACGATAAAATAATCAACATTTTGGTAAAGCTAAAAGTGGGCCAACACTAAAAAGTAATTTTATAATTTGTACAGCTGAAAATACAAATGCTATATTTAATCTGTAAAATAAATAGGTCAACGCGGTGTGTCGATTAAATAATTAATGGTTTAGACCTATTCTCCATAATTGAAAATTAGGCTAAATTGTCTTAAGGTTTCGTTTTTAAAAGAAAGACTAAGTTTTAACATGAAAAAAGTCTTCCAATAAAATACGCATAGTTACTTTGCCACATTTGTTACGCCAAGTCATTGCTTTTAAAACGTATCCAGAAATTTAATGAAAAGTAAAAGTTTGCTTATGAAAATAAACGTAAACAAACGCTGTGATAGCAATATAATAAAATTCGAGCTCACAGAACTCTATAACTGGCAAATGTGTTTGAATCATTTTAAACATGACTGTCAGACACTTTGCTCAAACCCCACACTATTTGGTTAGCATCGTGGATTTAATTTGTCGAACCTACGAAAGAAAAAAAAGTTAATAAGAATGTCGCACCCAAGGAAGTGAACATTCACCTCCCTAACCTTTCAGAAACGCCTGGAGATTTGGGAACTTAATACAACCTTCATATTTTAAAGTTTAACGCGACTACCTTTTATTAATAGGTCACACTTTAAATATCATTTTGATCATGAATCATATGAGCCGGTCTCAATACGATTTAAAACGATGTTCATTTTATTGGCAGCACGATAAAAGGGAAATACTTGGACGTTGGTTGCGGGTGCGTGAAGTGGTTTTCTCTCACGCGCGCGCACACACACGCACACTCAACACTTGTCAGCCTCCATTGTCTCGTGCCTACAAGAGTAAAGTGACAGAGTTTTTTGCACTCTTAAAACCGCGTCATGCATCACTAAGCAAGCGGAGTCGTTTCATTTAGTTTTCATAAACAATATGTGGATGAAAAATTAATGGTCACCTAAGTGTGTAATTGTTTAAGTGCCCTAAATGATCCCATTTGGAAATGGATTGTTTCCATACCCTTTCTTGAGAGTGTTGGTTTGCTGCTCTTTGCCAAACGGCCCCAACAGCTGGTCACCGGGCAGTGCTGACTGCGGCTCGGATCAGCAAGGGGACATCTGGTCAGCGGCATGACGGGACCCCCCTTCACCCCCCCTCCGTGAGCATAAGACTGACTTTAACCCAACCATGAGACCGGTCCGTAAAGCTCAGGGTTTAGGGACCGCTCTGACAGGGCTACTGAATGGGATATTAACGAGCAGACAAAAGACCTTAATAGCTTTTAATTGAACGTCGATAACGTGTGATCAGTCGGGCTCCTGCTGCAAACTTACGCATAACACATGTCATCCTGCGTCTCATGCTTGGGCCCCTGCCCAAGAATCAGAGAGAGAGAAAGCATTTTAAGAACGTTTTAAAAATAAGAATGGCTAGTTATTGAGGCGGGGAATTGCGCAAAATAAATAAATAAAAAAACATAGCCTATTATATTTGAAATTTTTAAAATTGCCTACTTAATTTGCATGCTTATTTTGCACACAATATATCTAAGCATACAAATTGAAAACTATAATAACAAAAAGCGTCAACAATGTTCCTAAAATAATTTAAAAGCATGCAATACAACACTAGAATCAAATGTTCATCAAGTCATTAAAAGCTATTTGAGATATGTTCGTTTTTTATAACCACATGCGCACGCACGGGAACAAAAAAAAAGACATATCAATTCAGATCAAACATTTAAATTATCACATAGATCTGCACATGATCCAAGGGAGGCTGATGACCCCCCTCAATATTTATGAAAAGGGTTATTCTTGCGAAGTGCGCAGCTGATTGCAAGAAAAGCTCCTCGGTCTTGTTAATAGACGCTGAGATTTTTGCATGTGAAAGGATAGTGGTAAATCCCTCGGCTCTTACCGAGGATTGTCCCCGGCTCAGGGTTAATGAAGTGCGGATAGAGTCTCGCTGATCTCCCGACAAACAAAAACACAACACGGAGAGCTTAGAGCCGCAGGATCAGTGACTCTGATTAAGCTCATTGACTCAGAATAAAAACCAAACAAAACAGCCTTCAGATGAAATTAAGAGTCAATCAAAGTGCAATTTGCATCGTGATTTGGGCGACTTGTCTGTTTCCCATGTTTTTCTGACGATTGACATTTTTTGTCACGTTGCTATAAATGAAATTCAGTTCAAGGAACAGAAACATCTGCACGTTCATTATGTCCTTTCTCGCTATTTCTTTGCTGGAAACCTGCTTCACATTTAATTTCAATGCATTTTAATTTAAAAAAGTTTGAATCATGAAACTAAAAATAAATAAATAAATAATAATAATAATAAAAGATGCATTGGTAGGGTAGTCATTTGCCAAAACAGAGGTAAATCGTAAATATTTATTATTTGAGCATAGTTTATGTTACAGATCTAAAGTTTTAAATTAGACTATTAATATTAAATTATAAGATACAGAAATATGGAGAAGGCATTAACTTTTGACCGGAGTGATATTAACTTAAAAACCTACCTACATAAAACTGAAAAAATTTCATTCGTTTTATTTAGATAAAAAAAAAGAAATAATTAATAATAATTTTTGATTATTAGAAAAAAATAATCCAAAATAATAATTCTGATCACACTAAATGGGAAATCTTCATCCTAGCGCAGGTGTGGATGAAAATCTGGGAAACTGGGACAGTGATGGGCAGCGAGATCAGTGGCACCTGCTGTGGGGTCATGACACCCGTGACCCCCAGGGGAAGGTGGTTGGGACGCTGTCACTGTGTTACCCTACTCACATTTGTCCTCTGCATAAACTTAGTTGGGCAGAGAGATGAGGGGAAATGCTGGAAAACACTGCTGGAATCAAAAAACAAAGTGTAAAAAAGATCTGAATCAGCAACACACACAGACACATTTAGGAAATGGGGGGTACAGCGAAACAATAGAAAGAGACAGAAACTAGACAGCGAGCAGATCCCAAGGTACTGTCCTGGGTATCAAATCCAATCCTTGCCTGAAGGTATACGAAGGGTGGAGGTATAAAGGCCTCGGAGTGAGGTAGCGAGATAACTCAGTAATCATTCCTCCAATAAAACCCAAAGCATTTCTAAACTTGGGTCAGGGGCAAAAGGATTGACATACCAATCTTGGCAAATAATGAAAACACTCTTCCCGCAGTCCAGCAGAGGAGGAAATGGGAAAAAGAGTGAACAGTCCACGTGGAAAAGAATAGTGGACATAAAAGGTGCTTGTTGCAGGAATCCCCTGCAGTCAGCAATAACAGTCATGTTTGTCCCAGCAGGGGACAATGTAAAGAAGAGTGGTATTAGGTGACAGGCTGATTATCTAATCAATAAGGGCGAACTGTCGTAGAGTTGTCGGTAACCCCCTGCTTGCACTGTTCCATCACACAGATGAGTGAGCAAGCAGAGAATTGTCCCGTGGGAGCGTTCGCTACCCTGGAGGATGTAGACAGCGCTAACAACATCCACCCCTTCCACCCCCAGCCCTAACAGAGGGGCACTAACTACATCCCTGTCTATACTGACACCCGATGGCTGGGAGAAAAACAACCCTCTGGACCTACATAAACTGCACAAGCAGAACTTTTTTTCATATTTACGTCATTTTATTGGCATTAGTCAAAAAATTCTATTATGGATATGAATATTAATAATAACAGTAATGAATATCGTCGTTCTCTTTACTAATAAATCCTTGTGGACTCTCGAATGCTGCAACGCCGTCACTATACCAACATACAGTATGTACATATGAAGTAGTTCTTCAGTGTTTGGGCTCATTTAAAGTGGATTAGGTTTGAGAAAGAGGAACTTTCTGGAGAACCTCTGCGCACCCCTGGGTCAGAACGCTGGACCCCGCGAGCCCCTGTGTCTCATAAACATAAAGGAAGGAATGGGTATGAATAAAGGATGAGGAAGGGTATACATGTATTTTTAACACCCTTCCGTATGAAGCCTGGCAGGAGAATGCATTTTGGGTTTGTGAGGGGGAAGGGGGCAAAGGGAGGGGTGGGCAATGTGTTTTTATTTGTTTTGTTTTTTGTCTTTTGTGTTATTGTGCAGAATGCATCTGTAAGGAGTGTGAGATCGACACTTCCTGGGGTGATGAACCTAAAATCTCAATGTGTCTTTGTTTTAAATATATGTGAAACGTGTTGATGAAAAAAAATCCTTGATCATAAATGTAATATATACATATACATATACAGTATACACACACACACACACACACACACACACACACACACACACACACACACACACACACAGTATTATTATTATATATTACATTTTAATGAACAAACATTAGATTAGATATTGTTTGGAGTTATTAGAGTAATTAGAAATTGTATATAGCCTAGTTATTTGGTATAAATGATATACTGTATATTGTGCATTATGAAATTGGATCGTTCAAGATTACTTGAAAAAGAAATCTTAACCGATAATATCTAATACTAAAACAATCTTATGCTTAAAATTATAAACCTAGTTTTATACTATAATGTATGTTTGCACATTTTTAATTTTTTTAAATTTAATTATTTTTTATATATGATTTGATAGTTAAAAATATAAATATATATATTTTATTTATTTATGTTTTATATATATGTTTTATAATACATAATATACTTATTTATTTGATTGAAAGACATTTAAAGTATATTATGTATTTTGAATATAGAGAATAAATGATTTTACCTTAATCTTAACTGATACATGATTTCAAAAATATACATCATATGTCATACAATGTATATTATTATTGTTATTATAATTATTGTTATAAAAATATAATACAATTAGATATAGAACAACTATTTACAATATATTATGTATTACATTAGATCATTAATAATAATAATAATAATAATAATAATAATAAATCTATTTAAAATGAATGAAAAGGAATGCAGAAATGCAGTGCAAGGTGTGATGAAGATGTTGAGTCAGGGGTTGATTCATACTAGTTCAGGGACTTCACCAGGGCTGCCCACAGGGAAGAGTCTCACAGACACTGCATCTGCCCTTCCTGTCTATTTCCATCCATTTACCTCTTTTATGAAAAATAAATAAATAAATAATAATAATAAAAGCATGCATTTTGTATCAAATTACTTTGAAGAACTACAACACAAAGACCCTCGGGCTATATGAAGGAAGAGCAGTAATGCACTGACAGTGTTATTTATTTGTTTCAGATAGCTTCTAATTGGACAGGGAAAAAGTATAAGGAATGGAAAGTACATCCAGTGACCAACCCTTGACTCCTCAACTCACCACTGGGGACCCTCAGGGTCGGCCTGCCAGATGCCTAACTGAGCAATGACTTCAGGCCAGGGCAGGGACCGGGGGCTAACGAGGAAATGATGGAGCGCTCGAGCAGCTGGGAGAGAAAAAGATGGAAAGGAAAGCAGATTAACCAAGCTAACACTGACAATGGCTCCCCCTTTCCAACAAGTCAAACACGGTTAGAAAAAACAGTAGGAACATTCTGTCTGACAATTGGGGGAAGCCACTAGCGTAAGTTCACTATTAACCAACGTGCATTTGATCATCAGAGAACCTGATATTATAAATATTTACATACATCAGAGAGATGTGGGAATTTGCCAACGATTGTCTGCCAGATCAGAATGCAGATCTTCACGGCTGAGACAGCGGGAAAGAGGCAACGGCAGCTTCTTTTCTGTCGGAGGGAGAGGCTTCCCTCATTTGAAGTCAGTTGAGAGTGGCAAACGGAATAAAGACGGAAAAGCGTGATGGCACGTAAGGCTCGGAGACGGGCGGGAAAAAAAGGGCTTCAAATGGTTATCAATAAAATTGCCTCTGCCAGGCGCGGCAGTTTAACCTCTTTAGTGTGCGTTCGGCTTCTCCTAACGGGCCGTGACGTGTGCTGTGGGTGCAGTCTGCTTCATGCCTGTCTTCACAAAGCTCCCTGTCGGTTTGATGGGTTCACAGATTCTTCTCACACAGGTGAGAGGCCCTTTGGAGTCCCACAGACTTCGGCAGAAGACATGGCATAAAACAAGAGCCTCTCACACCCCAGCAGAAGAAAAACAGACACTTGAAAGGGGCCGAGACTCACTCTCTGACTTCAGACTTCTTATTGATTTTTCTGTATCAGTAAGACAGAACAACAGCCCATGCATCCGTTGCGTTTCACATTCCTCATCGATTTAATGCTGAGAGTGCTGAAAAACATTACGAGTACAAAGAGATATCATATCTAGAAATTTGTCATCACAGCTGTTCATTTCAAAAACTCGCAACTATGAAGAATAGGTTATGAATTGAGATAGCTCCTTTTAAATTATTCAGTTATACCTATAATAATAGTCAGAAACTTATATAAGATTGTAAATGGCCATTCTCAAAAGAGAACTGTATTGAAGTGTATTGAACTAAACAGTAAAAATAACTGTATATAATATATAACTATATTTTACCTTAAAAAACACAATATAACATGATAACATAATATTATATGTATTTTTAAAATTGCTTTATTGTGTTAGTTAGCTAGTTGTTATTTTTTGTTAACTTAATAAATAAAAAAAAATTATTATTGAATTCTACTTTTAAAATGATCAATTATAATAATATTATATTGCAATTTGTATTTTACATCATATACATATGACAAGAAAGTGATACTGTTTAAAATATAATACAAATTATAATTTATTTTTACATTTATCATAATAGAAAATAAAAAAAACTGATTCATAAAGCTAGTAAAAAAAGGCATGAAAAGGCCAACTAGATATTTAGACAAAACTCAATGATTACATTATGCAATTTCGCTAAATTACATTTTTCCTTCAATTATTTCCTTCTAGTAACAATGGAAAACTCTATTTATGGTCTATTTATTATATGTCAGGTGTTGAGGTAGAGAGAGAGAGAGAATAAAACAGAGAAACAGTGGGAGATGGGAGAAGAGCATTGTGTTTGCCAGGACTGTGGCATTAGTATCATGGCTGGAGAGTGTGACACAGGCTCAGCTCTCTTTGATCCAGCACAGAGGCAGATCTCCACTGACCTGAGTGTGCCAAGACTGAGTGTTCAACCTCCCACAACACTGAGGGTGTGCTGAGCATCCTTTATAATTCACACCAACACACCTGTTCATGCCGACACATACCACACACACACACATACATCCCCCACAATACAAACATATTACACACACAACACAAAAGCCTGTCACTTATACAATTGTCATTCATTCTTGAATTTAAATCATGTGAAAGCTTTATAAAATATACACAAGAAGAAATAGTTAATTGGCTGACACCTTGTCTACACTGTGTCTACAAAACTAGATCAGCTCTCGAAGCTGTCTACACTGGACGCGGACGTTGCAGTGCATTGCGACAGTTGACGGACGCCCCGTTTCTATTTTTGACGCGCTGCACAGCTATTTCGCCCACTTTATTGTCCCCATCTGTCTGAAATAAAATGATTTTATTTACAAATATCCATATTTATATCTGAATTGATGGATGTGAATTTTATTCTCCATATCTGGTACATTCTTGTATATTCTGGGCTCTGGCCTACTAATTTAAATCATCGTTTGATTGCCTTATGCATTTTTAAGCAGTTAAATATATCAATATTTTACTATTCTATTTTCTAAATATGTTGCATTCATTTGCATGGCTTTGCATTCATAACGAAGCAGAATATTTACCGTTTCTGAAGATCTGTCTTGAGCTGGTCATTCTGAGGTGATGTGCATATTCATGTTCTTCCAGTGTAGATACTATGGGTCGTGAAAAAAGAACAATAATTTGAAACATTAATACTTTTTCAATATTATCAAGCTAAGAATATACACATTTTCCCATTGTTTGAAAGTCTGGGATAAGTAAGACTGTTTTTTTTTGTTTTTTGAAAGAGACATTAAATTGATCAGAAGTGACAGCAAAAACATTTACATTGTTACACAAGACTTCTATTAAGAAAAGCTGTTCTGAAAAAAAATATATAATAGTTTCTGTAAATATATTACACTGAAGACTGGAGAAATGATAGCTCTACAATCACAGAAACAAATTACATTTCAATAAATATGAACATAGAAAAGAAGTCATTTTACATGGTAATTTATATAGCTTTACAATATTTCTGATCAAATAAATGCAGCCTGGGTGAGCATAAGAGAAAGTTTTAAGGTCCAGTGCAGAGGGTTCTTGCAGGTTTCAGTTAGTTACATTTAAGACCTTTTTAAGACATTTTAAGACCATTATGTGTGAAGTTTAA